>BPLR01012916.1:0-43484 GCA_021605095.1 Caerostris extrusa | reverse complement strand
ACTACATTAAAAAATAGATACTGAAGATCCAAATTTTTTGGGTGTAAGGTGGGAAAATATATACCAAAATGGCTTATGTAGGGATTGACTAATTATTTCGACATAGAGGGGTTAAAATTTCAACTAATGGAGGTTTTGGGGCTTGTAGGGAAGGAAACAAAAATTGTTTTTTGAGTTTTGGAGGTTTTTCGACAAAGAGGTTCTACTGTATAATAAAAATTAATACAAGTTTACATACGTATAGCTACTATGTCATAAAAATCACTATATCTACAGAGAGAAAGGGGTGGGTTCTAAGGGTAGGTGGCTAATATTCAGTTATGAAAAACCAATAAATAACTCTTGCAGTCAACTCAATAACATAGAAATATATTACGAAAGCACATTTTTATTTTAAGTGGCCAAAGTTTGGAAATCAATATTGTAGCTGCTTCTTCTAAGACAGCTATGATCCAACTACTGATAGAACTAACCAAGCCAATTTTCGTTATTATAGCAGCTCTAAAAAATGATTTATATGATATACTAGAAGACCCAGCCAAGCGTTGCTGTGGCTTTCTTGTATTTCGTTCAATTATTAGATACTATAATTGGTATTGTTAAGGGAAGTGATTGGTAAAGAATGATGAAAAGATCAAATTAAGTTTCAACGAATAGAAAATGTTTAATTTTTATTAATTTAATGAATGAGGTAGATAATGTTGATTTGTAAGAATGTTTTATAATTATTTTACGTAATATAATTTTTAGTAATCATTACTTTCATTTAACTAAGAACTAAGCGATGAACAATATTTCTTGTTAGTCTGTCTTTCGTCGAAATAAATAAATTGATGGTTTTCGAACACGTGAGCATGCAACATACAGCAGCCCATGGGAGAAACACGGATTCTGAGGTTAGATTTTTTTTTGGTGGTCGTTTACTGAAAATGATAATTGAAAAAATACAATACAATTAAAATAAAATCAGGATATAATAAGAAAAGACTTTAAAAAAATTCACAATAAAATACAAATGCAAACGATCGTTTAAGGTACACGAACACCTTCGAAGGAATTTTTGAAATTTTTATCTTTGTACACATTTTTGGATTGAATGTATCTAAAACCTAATGATTTCATATAAAAAAATTTCATTATTATTTTTTTTAAATTTTTATAAGCTAAAATAAGGGTAAAAATGGCCAAAAATTGATACTGTTACAAAACCTGAAATCAAATCAATATTTTTTAAATTTCTAAGTTTGTATTTGTTTGTACTAACATTTTACAGTGTATAGACCTCTGGTAAATTTATATCTTTATTATTTATTATTTTGTGCTAGTTTAAATGCTGTCAACACAAAATTCTTCCAAAATTTGCATGTAATTCCAAGTTTAACAATTAAATAAAAAATATTTATGTAGCTATAATCATTTCAGAGGTTTATTCCCTGTAAATATTTATGAAAAACATAAATACAAAGTTTTGTAGCATTTGGATCAAAATTACTTGTGTTATGGTGTTTCACATGAAAACAAAAAGCATAAAAATTCATTTTGAGAAAAAGCTAAAAACAATTTTAATTAGATATATTACTTTTAAAAATGTTGTAAATATATTAAAATGCCATTGAATTATCAAGTTCATAGTCTTATTTATTAAAAAATATAGTTTTTTTTTTCCTTAAAGCTGTAAATATTTTCTAAGCTTTGTTTTGAAAAAGTTAAAATTTGCTCGACAAAATTTTTTTTAACTTCCTCCTATTTGCAAAAGGCTTTTTAATATGAAATGACCAGAATTTAAAATATCTAGCCTTTTGCAAGTGTTTTGATTAAATATATTCAAAACCTTTGAATTTCACATAAAAATATCAATTTTAACTATTCTTTATACAATTTATTCTTTAAAATATGGATAAACATTGCAAAAATGTGATATTGTTGCAAAATTTTATAATTCAAAAGCAAATAAAACATGAATAGTTTTTCCTTTGCAAGTATTTTTATGCTGGGAATATCCTTATGTAGGGTAATATACTGTTTTTCAAATTTATATCTCAATTTGTATGCTTAAAGTTTGTCGACACAAACTTTTTTACAAATTTACAAAAATTCTTAGTTTAAAAACTAAAATAAAAATAATTTATGAATTTAGGTTAATTTCCATGTTCTATTCCTTTCATACATTTAAAGAAAACTTTTACATGAAGTTTCAAAGCACTTAGAACAGAAATATTTTTATTGTGATGTTTTGAATGAATACAAAATGCATAAAAATTCAAATAAAAAATAATTAAAACCAACTTTTAAATATAAATAAAAACAAATGTACATACATAAAAATGTTATTGAGCTTTAAATTCTCCTTTATTAATATAAACACTTATTTATTTGTTTTGTTTTTCTTTAAATAACTTCCAACTTAAAAGTACCATTTATCAATTTTTTCTTCGACAATATTCAAATCACTCAAATTTATAACTCAAATTCTTTGTTTTCAAATAACAAAAGTTTTTAAAATAAAATGTCCTTGATTTTCAACTTGCAACTATTATAATACCTTTTATAAAATTTTAATGTTATCATTATATCAAATAATTGCAGAGTTTACTTCATTTTCACACTTTTCAAAAAATCCTTGAAAATTCATCATCTTTCTTTAAAATTATATTGTCTATATTATATTATCTTGTTAGATCACATTTCATTTTAAATTCTTAATCAAATACAACACATGTTGACAAACTTTAAGCATAGAAAAGTTCAATGTTTTGATTCACAACTTTTCATTCAATATATTTTATTCCAATTCAATTTCAAACTTAGAAAATAAAAAAAATATTGATAATCAAATCAGGTAATACTTGCATACATTTGATTTATTTCTCATAGAAATAATATAAATTTCATACAATACAATTTTCACAAAATTTAAAGTAGTACATAAAACAATAATATTCAGAACATGAGAATTTTACGGTTATGTAGTACAGGCATCGAGACACGGCGCCATCCTTTTATTGTGGTATATCTTTCGTCTGTGGTGGAAACAAACTTTTTACTTCAACGATGAAATTAGTGTAAATAAGAATTCTGCAATTATTTATCGAAATAGCAATAAAATAGTCATTATATTGTTCGAAAATGAAGCTACGAATTCCTCTAATTACGGTATTGCAACCCTAAAGAAATTGGCGAAAATTCAGGGTTGCAAGATTGGCCCTTTCTCAATGGTAGATTTTAAACGATTGTTGCCACTACAATGGTTTGCCACAGAAATTTTAAAAATATTTAGGGTGGCCACCCTTATCACTTAGGGGTTTAAAAAATAGATTAAGACCTATTCGCAGACCTACCAAATATGCACAAAAATTTTCATAAGAATCGGTCGAGCCGTTTCGGAGGAGTTTGGCAACAAACACTGTGACACGAGAATTTTATATATTAGATATAATGATTTATATGATATTTTTGTAATTGAGCCTTATGATTTTTTCACATCATGGCAGATTTTAAAAATTCAATAACATGTGCATCATATTAAGAAATAATTTTTAAAAAATGGGATTTAATTCTGGGCATTCTTGAACTGATGTCATTTTACAAAAAAAAAATGTATTATTGTATTATATTCTAAACTTTTTATTAAAAAAAAAGTAAATTATCTTTTATCCAGTGTAATTGATACATTAAATTTTCAAAACATTGAACTTTCTATTTGTTCCCCTCATTTGCAATCTTAAGAGCATGCTATTCAATCTATTAATAAAATTTATATATCAAATCAACACATACCTAAGTAAGCAGGTGTTCCCACTAATCTCCGGAAAGATTTCTCACCAATGATGCGTGCAAATCCAAAATCGCACAATTTTACCTATATATATATATATATATGAACAATTAATTATTTATAAATCAAATGATCTATGCAATTCAAGAAACATCACCCTCATAAAAGTGCTTCAAACATATAAAAAATTATATTAACATTTTTTTTTTTACCAGAATTAAGTTGCAAGAATTCTAAAAATTTGTAAAAAAGTTTTGGTATTTTTTTTTTTTAAATCTCATTATAACAAATTTTATTTGATCAATTACATATTAACTTACGTTTACATTCATTTCTAAATTAGAATTAAAGATTCTTACTTATTATTTATATGATATATAAGCAAAGATATCAATGTAAAAACTTTTTGCATAATATAGAGAAATACATAAACATTGCATAATACCTATAGTAGAAAAAGATACACAAATATTTTTCTATATGTATATAATCATCTCATCATACTATCTTATTATTTCACATTCTTTCATTTTGTATATGTGTGTATGATATACAATGAAAGAATGAGAAACAGGTCCTCCAGAAAAAAAGCTGTAGAAAATTTATAGCTAGAAGGCAACTTTATCAAAGAATATATATCCTCAGAATATAATAAATCATGAATGCTAGATGACTTTTTTTCAGTTTTTGATTAGATTTTTCTTAGAGAATCAACTAAGATGTACATGCAAATTTATGTATAGCAAATGCAATTTTTTGACTTTTGTTTAAGAAACTGATTGAGTTTTTGAAAGATCCTCTCCTTTTCTTTTTTTTTCTCTCTCTCTCTATATATATATATAGTAAGATTTGAAATACAATTTATCTGAAGCATAATTCTACAATAAGGTTCTCCAGAACATAATGTAAGATATATTAAAATGAATGCAATTACCAAAGATTTATTACTCATATTGAAATTTCAAAAGTAAAAATTTACCTGGGGAAAATCTGAATCTGATGATAAAAGGACATTTTCAGGTTTTAAATCACAGTGTACAACATTTTTGAAATGAAGGTGACGAAGAGCTGATAATATCTATTGATAAAAAATAAAGAAAATAGCAATGAATAAGAAGTTATGGAGGAAATTTTTTTTTAAAAATAAATGAATGGGGATTTTTTTATAAAAGTACCTGAAAAACAAGGAATTTTGTAATCCTTTCTGAGAGCCTCCTCATTTCACTGGATAGAATCATTTCTAACATGTCTCCTTTTAACTTCTCCATAACTACAAAAATCTAGAAGAAAAAAAAAAATTGCTCTTCTATTGAAAATACTATTTTTTTATTTATTATTTTTTTTTTTCATGATAAACTAATTCAAAATTAATTAATTTTGAGAATTAAAATTTAAAGATTGCATTACTAAGACAGAAAATGCAGAACTCTTTATTTATAATGAAATAAAATGCAAAACAGAAAAGAACAAAATATTATCAAGTATACACTAATTTTCATGAAATCACCTAAGGTGGACAAATTGAAGGGACATCAAAGAGGAGCATTTTGATTATCCAATTAAGATTTTAGATATCACATGACTTTAATACATGGTAGATTTTTGGTAGATTTAGACATTTAGATTTTTTGACATTTTACATGAAAAAATCTACCATGTATTAAAATCTAATGAAACTGGAACTAACTGCTCTTGTGGAATCGGGTATGTGAAAACGACTTAAGTGTGCAAATTTTTTTTTTTTTCATATATGCGGACAGAGCATAAAATGTCTTTACAATAATCATAAGGCCCTTGTTTGAAAAATTTCAACAAAAATCATATGCTTTATATTTCTCCTTCACCTTAAAAAAAAAAAAAAAAAAATTTTAACCCACTTTAGCTACTTTCATGAAATAGGACAAACAAATATTTTAATACAGTTATTTGTAAAATTAATTGATATGGTTAAGAATTAAAGTACTTGAAAATTATGATTTTAGAAATTTAAATACAGAACTCCAGAAAGAAATTTATGAAAAAAATATATAATACTCAAGACAATTTCAAATGCTTCAATAGTAATTAAGTAGAAACATTTAAAGTAATGAAGGAATATTTCAATTTTTACATACTCTTTCAGGAGTTTCAAACATCTTTTCTAAATTAACTACACCAGGATGGTGAATATTTTGTAATATGGAGACCTCATTTTTGAGTTGGGCCTCTTGTTTTGTTGGAAATCGAACTTTTCTATTACTTTGATTGCTACTGTTCGGCCACTTGTTCGATGAACTCCTGTTGATGTAAAAAAAAAAAATTAATAAATAAAAATTTTAGATGAATTATACACTCAAGAGCCAAAACATTATGACCACCTGTCAATAACGAGTTGGCCCACCTTTGGCGCGCAACACAGCTTCAACCCGCCTTGGCATGGATTAATACCACCACTTAATACCAGTTAAATACCACTTCCACCTGATCATGTGCCTTCCACAACATCCAGGCGAGTTCATTGCAAAATGTAGGGGTGGTCATAATGTTTTGGCTCTTGAGTGTATATTTTAATTTTCTTTTTTATAGAATTTAAGAGCAGTTAGCTATTTGCAATTTTTTGTGCAAATATATGTTGTACTAGATTAAGATTGAAAATAAAACAATCAAAGCTTCATTTTTAAATACAATTATATCATTTTATATTACAATTACAAGGCAAGGGAAATACTGCTTTGTTTTTCACTGAAAAATAAGGTTATTTCGTTAAAAGAAACTAATTGTTTACTGGAGATTTATAGAGAAGATTTATAATTAATTTCCTAAACTTATTTCAGTGTTGCCTTCTTTAACGAAGTTTATTTCAAAACAGTGGTTTTACTACAAAAAAAAAAAAAAAAAAAAAAAAAAAAAAAAACTTTTTGTCCCAGATTTTTAAACTAAAAAGTATAAAATTATTGCATATTTCTTTAATTTCAAAGGAAAAAAGCTGAATTATTCTCTGCTAATATTTAAAAATATGATTGCTGGACTTGGCAAAGCAAAGATTCCAAATTTGTATACCTTAATATTGAAATAATGAGGGAAAAAAAAAATGAAGTCAGATTTAATAATGCAAACAGATTACATATATGAAAACTAAATATATATTTTGCTAAACAAAAATATATATAGCAGTAAAATATTTATTTATAAACCATCTAATCAATTCTTTCTTTGAATCCATTAAATTTTTATAAAGAGTATAACAAAAATCATGACAAAATTAATTTTTTTTAAATAATAAAATTCAGTAATTTTTAATAACAAAATTATGTATCTACAGAATTACTTAATTCAAAAATCGATTTAGTAGATTAAAAAAAAAAAAAAATTTTTATGATTGAGCAGCCATAATAAACATCTGATTTTTACAATAATTTAGATTTAAAAAAATTAATTAATTATAAAATAATAAAAGAACATTGATAATACACATTAAAATCTTGATAACATATCAAATTGTTTAAAATACTTTATCATTTCTAGAATTCAAACTTATATTTAAATGTTCCAAAACGATTAACATGAAAATGATAAAATATGTAAAATAATTATAAGCATTTATTTCTTATTGGAGGCATTACATAAAAGAAGACTAAATTTTTACCCCCATAAACCACTCCAAATTGACCAGATCCTAGAACTTCCTCGGGAAAAATTTGATACTGAAGACTGATATCCTATATCAAATGAAATTTAAATAAATACAATTTATAAATTTAAGAGGATGACATTTTGAAAATAATTTAGTATTGTACAGCATCATTTTGTACAATATTTAGCACAAATAAATTGCTCTTAAATTTGAAAAAAAATTAAAAAATATTTCGTAAAGTAATTAAAATTTTTAAAAATTTACTTACTTTACGAAAATATTTGAATTTGATAATATTGAAGTATTTTTTATACCTTAATGTAATTAACTTAACACTTAGACAAAGTAAAAATGAATTAGTTATTTTTTGAAACTTTTAAAATTAAATTTATATTTATAAAAATCTATAACAGAAGAAAATAACTTACAATATTTTGTTCCACAATATCTGATTTTCCATTATCATCATGCTGAGGTGCTAAAAAGATAATTTATTTAGAAAAATAATTTATTTAAAATAAAATAAATTCAATTTCAATACAAAAAAATTTGTAAATCCCATTTATCAATTTATTAAAAAATGGAAAGCTATGCAGAAAATTTTAAAATAGTTATATTCTACTTAAAATGCAAAATAATAGTAATCAAAAAATAATTTCTTAATCACTCTGCATATAAAATATTAATTAAGAATAACAGTGCATTAAAAAATTTTATGTAACATTATTATTATCAATTAAAATGAGCGCACACACAAAAGCCCTTGATTCTTGTTCTCAACACAAACACGTATCATTGGCAACTTCAATATATAATTTATTAAACTCCTTAAATATGACAAAATGAAATTATAAATTTTTAAATAAAAGATACTAAACTGTCATGCTTTATTTTATTAATTAAAATGCAGGACTATGATTTTGTTAAGGTGAACATACTTTTCACCATAAATAATCATACTGCACTGAATAAGGTTCAGTAACTACAATATGTATCAACAATTTTAACAGAATTAGATTTTCATTATTTAATATAGTATGCTTTTATTAAAAGTTTAACTTTCAGTTAACAATGAAAGCAAAAGAAACAAAAGGTAAACAAATAAGTTAATATATAAATATAATTATAGATACAGTTACAACATTGCATAAAATACAAATTTCTCCAGCTTTCTTATTATGCTTTACTATCCCATATCCTAAAGTAGTCAAATATTTCTTAAAAAAGAAATCATCATTAATAACAAGCATAATACTTCTTACAACTTTAATGCTTCCTACTTAAAAATTTCAAAGAATTTTTTCAATTATTTAGAATTTTCCAAGGAAGTTCCATCAGTTTAAATAGATTTCATTAAAAATTTCACTAGCATTGCCAAGTCTTTATCAACTTTATAATATACACAATCAGTATATTATAATTTACATCAAAACATTTTTTGTACGTAAATATGATTAACAATTTAAATATGATTTATAAGAAGGTTTATAACAATGTGAATATACCTCCAACATCTTTTATTAGGGTTATAGTTGTAGGCGTTGTAACAGGCATTAATGCTTGGCGTATTGCAACTTCCCATCCTCTAGAAATATCAGGATCTTCACCAATGTAATAATCAACATTGGCTGTTCGAAGTTCGAAACAGTATGTTTGACCAGATTCTGTACTCACTTGCTGTTTAGTAGGTTCAACAGACAAAATCTCTGACAATGGGATTTCCTAATATGAAACAGTCACTTAATTGGTAAAAAAAATAACGAAATAATTTATTATTATTTTAAAATAATAATTAATAATCAAATAATTTTATTTGGTTTAAGTCTTTTAAAAATATTTAAGTTACTTTTTTTTATTCAAATATTATTTTATGAGTATTTCATAAAATATGTGAAAAAATCCAACAAAATATAAATAAAAAAAAAAAAATACTTAATAAAAATTTGTAGTGTAATAACATCAATATTATTTTTTAAAAATTCCTTTAAATTAGCATTAGCAAAATTTTATTATTTAAATTTTTATTAATCTTTTGAGTTATTTTATTTAATAAAAACTATTCCTTTGAATAAAAAAAACTAAATTTTTTTTTTTTCCATTTCTGCCTGCATCTTAACAATAATATCATAATGAATATAGTTGCTTTAAAATTTAGAATTTATAAAATATGAAAATCAAATTACTTAACCCCTTATCTGAATTTCTAAAAGGGGGGTGGGAGGAATTAGAATTCTATACCACTTTAGCCATAAATCTTTTTTAAAAGTGATTTTTTTTTTTTGTACTTTTTTTTTTTTTTTTAATAAATCAGTATTTAATTTGATACTTTATTTTCCATTTTAAATAGTTAAGTGAAGTAATAAAATTGAAATAGGTAAAATTGGTTACTAATATTATTTTACTTGCATTCATTTATTTTTTACACATTAATGAAAATTGCCTCAATATTTGGTAGTTCACATAATTTCTCGGGCAAAAGGGGGTGAGCGCACTAAAATTCTATTGAACTTTTTAAAAAATTTTAAAGTTCAATACCATACAAAAATTACATTTTTATTTTTATCTCAGTTTCACAGTAGGAAATATTTCAGTTATATAACTATGCATCAATTAAAAAAAAAAATTTTGGAAAATTTACTAGTAAAAATATGATTTTATTCATTTATACCATTCCCAATATTCAAAAGTAACAATGGTTTAGTTTGTATATCCAAAAATGTAATTTTGGAACTTATACTAGAAATTTGCAAAAAAATGAAAATTAAGTACAAATTATAATTTTTTACCTTATAATATTTAGTAGTTGTTTCATTTTGAAACAAAATTATTGATTTTGTATCAAGTCTCCAGTAATGGCGCTTTTTCTAAAAGATAAAAATGCAATCCAAGATTTTAGAGAAACATAACATACACTAAATGCATTGCAATTTTCAACTAATTTCAATTCATCTTTCATTTGCTATTTAATTTTTTCTAAATAAAAACATCAAAGTACATATAGTCTAAACTCGCATTCTTTAGGAAGGAATTGTTATTCATGAAACTTCTAGGAATCAAAAACACTACATTTCAACCCATAAACATACATGCTTTTATTTAGAATTTTAGGAACTGAAAATGGCACTTTCTGTTTTTTATATGTCCAACAGGTAATAATATAAATTCCCAATCAGGATGTTAAGATTAGAATACCCTTCTGCAAGTACATACATTTTAGACTGATTTAAAATTAAGACCTACAGAGTAATAAGTGAGTAGTAAAGATTACAAGACCTTACAACAAATATTCCACTGAAACCGTATTATTTTTTGACAAATAATTGTATTTGATGTCAGAGCACTGAATTGTTACTGAATTCAATACTGAGTGGCGAAATTATTAGATACTTGCATGTTATTCTTAAGAAAGTCACACAATTTCTCTGTCGGATTATAGCATTTATGTGTAGAAAATAATTGAGTAAAAATTTAATTTCTAACCTTTTTAAAAATGAAGAATTTTGAATGATATTTTTTCAAGAATTAGAATTTTTTTAGAATAAAAAAAAAAAGTGTACTTACTTTTACTGTACATTTAAGTATTTTTAATTTAAATAATAATATACTTGAACAAAACGTATTTTTATTCTATGTAAATGCTCTAATTAGATTCAAAAGCACATTTACTTCTGATAAATCAGTGCATTAAAAAATAATTTTTAGTTTCTATTTACCATTAATACTTTAAATTAAGTATTTTCCTCAAACTTCATATATGTTTTGGCAAACAAATTAGCTTTAAGTTTAAATGGCAATTGTCATTGATTAAAATTCAGGAATAGTAATTTCATTCTTTTCTCCATATAAATAAAATGAAGTACATAATAATTTGGCCACTCAATGAATAAAATCCTTTAATTAATAATAATTCACTTCTTTAAAGTAAAGGTGAACAATTGAAACATTGAATTCTCAAAAATCTTAGACCTAAAAGTTTTAAAATTTAGACTTTTAAACCTTCATGAAATTCCTTTTTCTTAGAAATGTAAAATTTTTAATTTTGTTGTTTCATTGAAAATGCAGTGATGAAATAAAATAAGCTTTAATTTCAATCTTTTTTCAAATTTTATAAAATTAAAATTTATCATCGATTTTATAATTAATCACATTAAAATTTTATATTTCAAGTAATATCTTACAAGAAGGCCTACTAATATAAAATTGAAATACATTTTTTAGAGTAGCACATTAATATCTTTTTTTAGCTTTCACTAAATGTCATAATTGCTAAAATACTGTGCAGTAAAATAAGGTCTTCAGTGAAATAAAAAATTATAATGTATAAAGCATAGGATAAGAATAAATATATAGTTGGCTTAAATTTGCAACTATAATAAACTGTATTAACATATCATTTTTCAAATGTAATAAAATGTGGTGTGTCCAATTATTTTAGAACACATTACAAAATTATGTAAAAAAAAAAATTACACAAGCAGTGACTGTTTTTGTATCGCACAGATCATGTGAAAATTGTATTTTTCGGATGTGCTTAATTTGCAAGAACTAAAACAATGTGTCACAGCTCCAATTAGGTATTTCCCAATTCCTAAGAAGCTTTGATGGAATTAAATATTTCTAGACTAAGAATAACATGAGCATAACATTAATAATTTAAAATGTACAATTTGGTCAAACAAAAAATAAAATAAAATTTACTAAATTCTATATTATACTATTATTACTATACTGTATTATAATAATAAAGATATTTTTTGTTACATAATTTTGTAATATGCTCAAAATTTTCAAACATAATTAAAAATTACAAATCTTGCATATATAAAATCTCACACAGAGGCCATTTACCAATACATTTTTGGTAACTAAATCTTAAAACAAAATTTATAATTAGAAAACTGTTTCAAATGAACATTTTAAAAGTACCCAGTATTAAACACAAAGTTAATTAGTAATGTTATTTACAAATTAAAGAGGACTGAAAAAATAAATATAAAAAAAAAGGAACTCGGAAAAAAATTATTAACAAAACAAATAAAACAACAAAATGCAAGCTTTGTGAGTTAGCCATTAACCTTTTCAGGGACATTGATACATTTGAGTTTGATTATTATTATTATTTTTTTTAACTTATAAAAAATCCCACCTCCTTGCATTAATGGGTATTCTTCTAGCACTTTTTCCTTCTAATATGTAGTGAAAGACAATATATTAATACAAGACCTGATGTATATTGGGAATCTGTCATTGAGCTTATTATAATAAATTGAAGAAATTATAAGCTATTCTAATAAATTTGCCATTAATTGGCAGAGAAGATTTAAAGATTCTAAACTAATAATACAATGTAATGTCAAGTCCAAAATATAGAAAGTCGAAACACATAATTTTTTTTTTTTTTCCCCTGAAAATTTTCTTATATTCTGATGAATAGAACTTGATCCATTTATTAAATTACCAATGAATGATATATCATTAGAAAGGGATTAAATAAAGGCAATAAAAAGCATTTTTTTATGCTTACTGGTTAAATACTGTAAATAAAAAAAAAATTTAACCTATTTTCTGTGTATCCAAAAAGTAATGGATTCTTCACAAACAATGGTGACTGCTATCGTTGGTGGATAGCCTACTTTTAAGATTTTCTTTTCTTTCATCATTTACAATTAATGTTTAATGATTATATTTTTTGCACATTATTTTGTATTATTACTCTTCTAAATTTTTAGCTCACTGAATTGCTAATGATATAAAATAAATAAAACAATCAAACCAAAAATTGACTCATTTGATTTTTTATTATAAAAGATTGTGTCCCTGAAGAGGCTAACTAATAGATCAGTAGCATAGAAAAGTTTATTTTTGAATCAGCCTCATCAACTAATATTAATGTAAAAAAGCAATTATTTCATTTAAAATACAATGTAGTAGAAGGGACTTTTTAAATGAATGGACCTTACTATAATCTATTTGCACATGCTGCGCCTATGCCTCATACTGACCTTGATTGAGCAATATTCAGAAGAAAACCTGAAGAATTTCCGATTCTATAATGGAAGTATATGTGTGAAACATAATGTCATGCATAATACCCCATAAATAAAAATGTAAGAATGCTTATCGGCACTACTTATAGCAAATAGAAAACTTTTAAAACATCTATTAAATTTGCAATAATTCCTTCTAAGATTACCAAATAATGCAGTTTTCCTTCCCCATAATAGTTTTTAAAGGCAGAAAAAATTGACTTGGTATTCTTAAAATAATTTATTCATTTTAGAACTAAACTGATTTTTATTAAAAATTTTAAAATGAGAAATGTGAATATTTTAGTTTCAATAATAGTTTTAAGTTTAAAACATAACTGATCAAGAAACAAACTCTGATGTATTAATGCTCAAAATGGAAGAAACTATTACAGGTATGCCAAAATAAAATAGTATTTATTTTCACATATTCCATATAAAAACTATAGAATCAAAAGCTTTCATATTTTTTCATTCTGAAATTCCTTCTGAGATATTTGAAAATATAATAGTCTTTAAATATATCTGGCACTCAGCTAAACTAATTTCAAATCCTTAAAAAAAAGATACCTATATTGAATATATTTGTAAGTTAATTTCCGCCAACATCTTTTAGATAAAAATTATATATAAATACTTCACTTACAAGACCTTAAATTTGTCCTAACCAAAAATGAATAGATTGAAACTTAATAACAATATTTCACAATTTTAAAACGCAACTCAAGAAAATGTGGACAAAACTAATATACGTATTACATAATAACACAAAAAAATTCATATAACTGCATCAATCGCAAATAATCACATTAAAAAACAACCGAGGTAGGACAAATTAAAGAAATGAATTTCGAAGGTTTAACTCTATACAAAGAAAAGTAAATTCGGATGCACTTAAAGCAAGGAAGTACAAACTACGACTTGATGGCCATGTGTGACTATGAATTAGCAGCTTTTTGTTTGTTTGTTTTAAACTTTAAAGGTACATTTTCACCATATTCTAAAATCTCACAAAAGTATAAAACCAACCAATAAAAATTCCAACAGAGGGTAATTTCCAATTGACTGATATAGTATAACATGAATGTACAGATCCCAATGGACATTCATTTTTACAGTGCCACCAACAAATCAGGAGTTCCAAGTTTTTTTTTTTTTTGTCCATGGATTTTTTTTTTTTTTTTTTTCCAACTGAAGTGGAGAATAGAGCTGGAATGGTCTAGTTAATAATGCATAGGGTGCTTTGATTTGAAACTGGGCATGTATGGCCAATTCAAAAGTTTCCATGTCTAGGACAAGGATGGGCATGATAGATTTGTAAATTGGAATATCCAACTGTTTTGCTGTAAGGAAAGAGGAGGTATGTGAAATTCCTCCAGATGCTCTAAAAATTGTGTTGGTTTAATTTTATCCACATTATTCCCAAAACTTTAAAGAAACCTCTCGCTCTGGGTAAAGTGGTATGACATATAATATGGCTTTAACAGCACCATGATTTGACCTGCAATTGATATAGAAGAAAAAGGATGCCCTATATCTCAAAAAATGGAATTGAGCACATGACAGACTGACTATCTCATACCCACGAACAACAGCAAATGTGTTTTAAAATGGCATGCCTGCCAATGAGCAAATTTTGAAAACCATACAATTTATTTAGAGTAATAATTCCAATTTAAGTTTTAAAAGTTATATTTAAATTACCTATGAAAGAAAATATTTTCTTTCTCACAGAACTGCAATTTGTTCCGATTTTTTACTAGCGTTGTATTGAAAAGTGATTGATTAGGTCTTCATCAAATATTTACTCAAAACAATGTGCATTTCTTGCAGAATACTAACAATTAAAATATTTTATGGTTTCCACTGACAAAGCCCTTTTAAATTCAATTGTTCAGTGTATATAGTTGATCATTTTTCACATCGGAGATATTTTTTTTTTTTCAATTTTTCATTTTTTTTTTTTTAATTAGTACCAAATAATGCACTCCAAAATAATTAATTTTACATCAAAAAATTTTTTAATATTTTTTCTGGTTCCTTGTAATGTTTCAATTTTTTTTTTTTTTTAATAAATACAGTTAATTTTTATCGATTCACAAATATTTGCTATAAGTAGTGCCAATTGTACAATAAATAAAAAAAAAACAGGAAAAATAAATTACAAATAAAATGCAAAATAAAACAAAGCAAAGAAAAAAAAAATGGTACAAAATAAATTTACTGCAAAAATGAAAGAAAATGATTTATGTAAATTTAAAAAAAAAAAAAAAATCTGTTCTTTATATAATTATGTTTTAAGAATTTTAATTAAACCATGCAAACATTATCCTAATCATACTTAAGATACAAGGAAAAGTAGTTCTGTAAATAGTAGTAGTAAATTATAAGTAAAAAAAGTAGAAGTAAATTATAATTACAAATGTTTTCTTTAAAAAATCTTTAAAATTAATAATTGTTACTATGAATTTATAACAAACTAGCAGCACCCACCCACTTGTCAGGTTTTTATATCATTTATATATGCATATGTACATTATTATCAACATTATATTATTTCACAATCTTATGCTTATTTCTATGCATCAAATATATTATAATTATATGAATATAAAATACATATATTAATTTAAATGACATCTATTTTCTTAGCTCATCCTACTTTATTTTAAAATTTCTATCATGGAAAAATATATATAAATTATATAAGTAATGTTAAGTACTTTAATATATAACTTGAAGAAAATTTAATGTTTTGCTATAAATTACATTGTGTAGTTCTTTCATTAATATATATATTTGCATTTGCTTATCATTGTAGACGAAAGACCAACAGGATATTTAGTATGCTTTAATTTGAAGAGGAAATTATTTGGAATAGAAAATATGAGATTAATAACTACATTCTCCTCTTTCCTGACACAGTTAATATAACTTCTAAAACATTTTTTTTTTTTTTTTTTTTTTTTTTTTAATGATCTTGTAACTATTTAAGTTTCAGCGAATTTAAATTTCTCATTACAATTATAGGAGCATCCATTTTTAAATTAACTGTATGTAATGGTAGACCCAATAAAATATTCCTTTTATAAACTCAACATTAAAGTTAGTTATATCAACTTGATTAAGTGAAATATTAATCAATGTATAAATCATTTTTTGTCAGCTACAAATTTGCCTATGATAATATTCATATAAATACCACATCATTTGTAGGACACAAAATAGCTGGTTATGATACAAGTCCTTTTTTATTTTTAAAATTCCTTTTCCATTTTATTATTAAAACCAAATTGAATGAAAGACATATATACTTTCATAAAATGAATAATTGAGACAATTAACAGAAGCCATTGATAAATAAAACAAAAAGGCAAAGCATTATACATTAACAATTAAAAATTAATAATCAATTTAATCCTTATTTTTCTTATATTTTAAGTAACTGTATCTTGAACAAGTATAAAAGATTTCATCTTAATCAGATACGTCCTTAATTATAAAAGGGCAGACAAGCAGAGCTTATAGATTAATATAGCAGTGTAGATTTATTGATCCATATCTCCTGCCTATAATCCACATATACAATAAAAATAAATTGGTCATTTTATAAATTATAGTCAGAATTCAGAACTGTTGTGGATGCTGGAAATTATACAAACTTTTGCAAAAGAAAGTAAAATGAAATATATTTTTTAAATAAGATCCAAAACGAAGAAACAAATTAAAAATACTTTCCCAAAACCCAAATTTAAAATGGACTATGACACTAATCTAAGATAATTAGTGTCTTTTTTTTCTTTTCTAGCGAATATAGAAATAAAAAGTTACCAGAAATTTCTTTTATTTCATTTCATTCAGAATCCAATATTTTATAATTTTTAAATTAATTCTCCAAGACATTTGTTTTACTATTGTATTTCCATTTAAAATTCAAGTAAATATTTCTTTTCTTATGCATAAAAGAACTATAATAATTAACTTTTAAGGCTTATAAGTGTGCATGTTAACTTCTGTGCATTATTCATGCTATTCATTCTGTGCACGCCCTTCACAAACCTCACCAAATTTCATGGTTTTTTGTTTAGTTTGCAAATTATTTGATAAAATTTAAAAACAGATAAATAAAGTAACCACCACCGTTTGTATGATTGAATAAAGTAATGAATTACTAGGAAATTGGAAATAGGACAGTGTCAAGTGAAGATTGCTGAAGACTGAAATATAATGTTTACCATCATGGCAAACTTAAGGAAACAATTTAAAGGTTATTAGACCTGCCGAGAAAACGCCTATTCAAGATCGTTCAAAAGCAATATTTGAACATTATAGTGATGTCTAACAGGAATGCAACAGCCCTTAGCTTTCTTACAACTTTCATGCAGCTAAAGGAACCTAGGTATCAAAGGTTTGAAGGCTACATGAGGTCTCTTTGCAAAAAGACGTGCAATTAGCATTCTGCTCATTCCCGAGCACAGAGCTAGTTTAGTAAGATGCACAAAGCAGGCATCGTTCTATTCACTGACGAGTCTTAGATGAGCCTAACTACTGATTCGCTATATACGTTCATGTATAGAGAGCCAGGTACCCGTAAATGTCATCTGAGAGTGAGATTTAATGGTCTGGGCACATAGGCCTCCATGTTTTTGTAAAAGTTTTGTGACTATTGTGAAGAATAGGGATGATAGCTTGTTCTAGCCTTTTCAAGGCTGCATTTGAACCGATTTTATTTTAATGGACAAAAAACATAACAATCATATGATCAATTTCTGGAAAGTTAAAATATACACCAGATGATTGGCTAGCCAGATCACCAGACTTATATCCTATAGAGCTGGTCTGAGATGCTTTAGGGAGGGCAAATCCAACTTGTCTTCCAGAGTCTGAAAACAGCATTCCTAGTGCAGTGGGACCAAATGCCAAAGGGACTCATAAACTTACATTAATACATTTACAGTATGAATTCGCATAGTGGGAGATGATATATAACTCATGAGGGAGACATATTTCTTATTACCCAAACTTTTCACTTGATATTTTAAAAGCTCTGTTTTATAGACATTCTAGCGTTGATGATTCTAGCAGTTTGCATGGTTATGAATATGCACCTAATTTATTGAGTGACTATTTTTCTAATAATATCAACCAATATATGTAACTGATTTGATTAATAATCTGTCTGGGAGTTCTGGAGATATTTGACCAAAAGTGGAAATTTCCTAATTTTTAACAGTGTGTTGATTTGTGTTGACTGCACAGATCAACAAAGAAATATTTTTTTTAAACTTTTTCAAAATTTAAATTTTTTTGATATCATTTGTGTGGCTTATTTCAAATCTTCAATCGCTTTTCTCCAATCACTTTTAGTTTTTCTGCTAAATTTTTTTACTTTTATAACACTAAAATCCAGTTCACTAAGAAAAGATATATAAAAAAAAAAGAAAGTAAAAATGCACTTAAAATTCCATTTTTCAACATTATGATGATAAAAGTTGGGAAGGTATCATCCTTCCTCGCAGAAATCCAAACATTTGAATTTTCTAAACTTTTCATCAATAAAAGTTTGGGTCTGTCTGGGAGTTCTGGAGATATGCAATGTTTCTGGAGTTTCTCGATGAAGGGACCAGCAATAATTTTCCATCATATTTACTTCCCAAGGACCTTCATATCATTTATCCATTATAATATATTGGTGGAAAAGTGAAATTTACTCACATTATTATTCATTTAGAGATGCAAGATTTTCATGAAAAAAATTAAAATGTCATTGTAGAAAATGAAGATTCATATTACATCCGACTTCTTTGAATTTCCTCAACATACATTGAATTATATTTTCAATTAATCTCTCTGGTTTCCAAGAAACTTAAAAAAAAAAAAAAAAAAACTGCTTTAAATGTAGTCCAAGCATCTTTTTCTTTTTATGCAACTTTGTTTTCATAAATAAGATATATATATATATATATATAGGCATGGGAAAACAAGGTACAGTTTTTGATATTGCTTTTAATTTTTTTTTTTTTCTTTGTGCCATGTAGTGATTATTAATCTTTAATTTAATGTGCAGTGATAGGAGGAATATTTTTTTTAACAGTCAACCCAACTTATATGTTTAATATTTTTGCAAATAGGAACACCTTATCATGCTCCCTATTATAAAGAATACTTAAACATTACCCCTTTATGACCATTTTCTTAAAACTATTAAGCAAGCATACTTTGTACAGTGACCAACAAAAGTACACCTCTTTTGCAAATTTTGATATGTTCCCTTGGTCTTTCTTAATAATAATTTTGCCACAAATATAATAATATAGACAAAGATTATTAACATAGCCACAATTTACCTTTTACTGAACACAAAGTAAGCAGAAAAAACTATGTGGAGAAGAGAATAATGTAGAAAATGATTCAAACCAACCTAGCAACTCACAGTAGTGTAATCTGGTAAATATCTGGATTCTTAATTGGGTTATTTGTAACTACCCAGAGCTGAAAAGCACAACATTAAATACTCATAATGAATTTTTGATTTGCACAAGTTGTTTGAAATCTGAAGTTTTAAAAAGTTTCAGATGTTTTCATGTATAGAAAAAAAAATGTCTTTTTTGAGAGAGAACTGTATGTCCTGTGATAATTTTATCTTTTGCTGCTTCTATTTTTCTTACAATTGATAGAAGTTTTTAATTCTACAAAAATTGTGAAATTAATAACCTTAAAAGCCATTTGTAAAATGGCTTGCAAACTAACATCTCCATTATTTTACATATTAATTTTTCTGTAATCAATTAAAATGTTTGTTATTTTTTGTAATAACAAAGGAAAATCCATAATAGTTGGTATCTCTGGGTAATAGACTATTAGCACAAAATCGATAAGATAAATGAAATTACATCAAATATAATTTTTTTGGCTTTATCTTAATAAATTGGATTTCAAAGTTTCTAACATTGCAGCCTATAATATTATATTATAATATAATATTAAGATAATCTAATCTATATTAATATTATGATTATCTATAATATTAATATAGATAAGCAAGCTGTTATGCTACGGATTATATTATCTATACGGATTAAGATTATCCAATATTATCTATACAGAATAAGATTATCCAATATTGTAATGAAATACTATGGATTTTTAATGTTTAGAACACAAGCTCCAGCTCTGTGTTCGTTACCGATATACATTAATTATTTTTCATTACATCAAATTATCTAAATAAACACCATTTATTTATATATATATTATTTAGATAAATTTCGTTTATCTAAATAAACACTCCAACTTGAAATTTTTAAAGTCTTAAAAAGTTGTCACTGAATTTCATGTTTTCTAAGAAGATATTAAAAGTGGATTTTAATTTACTTATATTTTATAAATTTTATTGTTATACATACTTTTAGTCTAATAAGCTTTTTTAATAGCTTGTGAAATAAAACAAACTTAACAAAATCATTTAATTGTTTTCAATTTTTTAACTGTATTACAAAAATATGCAAAATTGAGATTCTAATTGTTAAATACATTTTTTATTCTAATTTTAAAAATACTCAATAGCTATATTTCATCCAACATGCTCTATAAATTTATTATCATGAAATAGATTGCCAAAATATAATGATTAATACTACACCAATCAATTAGTATACTTCATTATAAAAACATTTTATTGCAATATACTTAACCACATCAATACATACAAATAACATTAAGAGCACTTTACTAAAAACATTTATTTTTGATAATGAGCAACAGGATAAACTGTTAATGATTTTAATATTATCAATAGCAGTGATTTTCTTTTTGACTACTAATACATTTTAATTTGCTTTTATATATTCATATTACAGATTGAGTACTTTTAAAGTAGCATTCTCATTTTCAAATGAACTTAAATTCAATTATTGATGAGTTTTGCTGTCAACTAATGGATAAAATACAATTTAACTGCTTTATCTGTTACCAGAATAATGCAGTTTGTCTCAAAATGATTATAATAATTTGATAAAGTTTGAGGCAGTTTGTCTTGTAAGAATTAGCTAATCTGTTTGACACTAAACCTGCATAATATTTTCTAGTAATTTTCCTTTTTAATAAAGATCTTTTTTAACAGTCATTTATATTATATGCAATTATTACAAAATTCTTTAAAACTTCAGTAACATAAAAACTATGTCAATGTTAAAATTTTCCTTAAAATCATTTTTAAAGTGATAAGATTTGAATAATTTATTTTCCTGCTGGCAATATTACAAGTTAGAATAGCATTATAAATTACTAGTGTAAACTGTTTAATTTGGTGAAATAAAAGTTGCTTTGCAAAATTTTTTTTCATTTTTTTAAAGTTATGAAATATGTTTTTTAAAGCAATTTAATTATTTTAATGTTATGAAAATATAAAAACTTCCTAAAAATAATATCCTATCTTTAATTTATCCCAAACTATCTAAAAATTTATCATTAGATTTCACAGACATTTGCTAAAATCAAAGTAAAAACCTGTGTACAATTATAACAAAAATTTTTAAATTTGGATCGTTTATAATTTGTCTATTCTTTCTTTTAAATAATTAAATTACAATTTTACTTTCAATCATTAATTAAAGTGTAACACTTTTAAAAAATGATCTTCATATAAAAATATATCACTCTAAGCATTCAATTTCTAAAAACTACATTGTGTATCTCAACTTACCATGTTATCTTTGCTGGTGAAATGCACTATCCAGCCTTCTTTTAATATTTTTGAACCCTTTCTTCTCATTTGTTTTATACTTTGTACAATCCTCATTAAAGGGATGTTGTTACTGGAAGTTACACTAATAAGAGACAAGAAAATGTTTATAAGCATGAAGCTGGCACAACTTCTGTACAATCAGTAACACAACACACACATAGAGAAAACATCTTCAAAACTTTACATTTTCAATTTAAAAATCTTGAAAAAACAGGTCCATCAAAATAAATAATTACAGCATTGCAGTTTTGCAAATACTTCAAAATTGCTAAGTTTGAAAATTTTTATTTAAAAAACTTAATAAGAATGCTAATGATAAGTCTCCTCTCATTTTTTTTTTTCAATTGTTTAAATAAAAAAATTAATAAATTAAAAACTTAATTACAAAGAGCAAACTTATTTCAATTCAAGCTTTAATTTTAACATCCATAATTTAAATATTTAAACCCAATTGATTTATATTAAGAATTCTTTTAGAAAAATCTAGTCATTTTCATATTTGTTTAAAAGTTTTTAAAATGTTATATTTAAATAATAAAGTTGCATCATGTTTTTCTATTTCATACATTTATACATGAATTTTTTTTTTTTTTTTTTTTTTTTTTTGTTATTTTATCAAATCTAAAAAAAAGTATATGATTAAATTATACATAGATAAATTTACTTTAATATTTATACTATGTATTATAAAATTTTAATTTCAAACCAAATACATTTTAAATGAATAAGTGTTTTTTTTATAATTAAAATAATTTTTTGCTAGTTCAAATTAAATGCTTTAAAAAATTTTTATTCATGAATAAGTAAAGATTTTGAAGAAGTAAAATAGCTAATAATTTAGAGTACTATACATGAAAGTTATTTATATTGTTTTAATTATAAAATTACACCCCTAAATATTTGAGGAATGCAATTTGTTACTTTAACAAAACTGGTACACACTTCAATGAATAGTATAACATCAGTGAATTTACAAAAGCATTATATATTAGAAAATTTCATATCTTAAATGCATGAATTTTTATCTTTTATAAGTTGAATAATCTTTTAATTTTTACAAGTAAACTTAATTTTGAATGAACGTATAAATGAATATAATTTGGCAAGTCAGAAAATAGTTCATGGTTTTCAACAATCCGCATTACAATGAATAAAAAACTTCGGAGAGAATAAAAAAAACTTTTACAGTACTACACTTCATGGCGTGTGTGTGTTTGTGTATAAATAAATCAAATATTTTACTACAAATTTTGTTTTTCTTCTTTTTTTTTTCTTTCAAGAAAGTAAAACTCATTAGTTACAGTAAAACACACAGTTAAACATTCTAAACAAGAATAGGACATAAACATTCTTAATGAATAGGACTTGCATTAAAAGCATTGGAAATAATGTTTATTTGTTGAAAACTTTATTAAGAAAATAATAACTTTGGAATCTTTCTTTGTCAAGTAAAAAATACTTTTCTTAAGTAATTCAGAGTTAATTGTCCTTTCTTCGTACATTGTATTGGAAATAATTTTGAAAAGTTAAAGGCAGGTTCTTTAAATGGAAAACATTTGTTATGACCTTTATTGAGTCTGTGCATTTAACAAGATAATGAGTGCAAATAAGGTATAACATAAGTAATAAAGTTGTGCCAATTAGCAAGTTATCATAAACATTCAATTAGGTGCGGATCATAATTACCATGCAAAATTTTTTTAATATTAGCAATGATATTCTTTATTTGTAGACAAATGGTTGATTCATTATTAATAATATAGATAATCTAGTTATGAAGCTATAATGAATCTAATATCTATTAATATACTGTGCATAAAGCAATATGTATTCTACAAGAATTTTTCTCATAATCTTTCATATATATTTGCCCTTTTTTTTTTTTTTTTTTATCATGGGAAAGTAATTTTTACAATTTTTAAGCTGTTTCTAGAGATTTCTTAATAAAAAAGAAATTAAGTAGTTTTTAAATTTAAATATTACTGTAATTAAAATAAATTTCAAACATCAAAATTATTTCAATTATCACCCCCTCCCCTCCCCCAATTCTTTCAAATGTTTAGCAAATCACTCAAATGCAGTTTATTGTGGCCAATTTCAGCTTTGAAGTTGATGTTAATTTAAATCAGGATTAAAAAAAATAATAATAAAGTTTTGTTGAAAAACTTAAGACATTTTTTAGCTTCAAATATGTGTGTGAATATTGATTAATGAATAAAGGTACTTAATTAATGTAAAATAATTTTAATATATTTTATTTAAATGTGTTAAAAACAAACTTAATACAAATCAAGACGAAAATTTTTTGCAGATTTATCATGCATATGCATTGTCTATATGCTGAAAATGTATTTTTCCTTCAAAAAATTTACCCAAAGTTCAAAACCCTCATAAAAGCATAAATTTTAATAATAGTATGGGTGGCAGCAAAGACAAATTTGTGTTTGTAGATGATATCAATTTAGGTACAGAAAACATTATATGTGATGATGCTATGCATCCAGACCCTTCCAATGAATAAATGTGAATTAGATTAACTTTTAGGAGCTTGAATTCTTACACAGACTTTGAAGGTTTTATGACTTTTTTTCTTTCTTTGCATAGAGCATTCAAAACACCTGAAAGTAATTTTCTTTTTCATTGCTAATTTTA
The DNA here is from genome assembly GCA_021605095.1 of Caerostris extrusa. Classification (NCBI taxonomy): domain Eukaryota; kingdom Metazoa; phylum Arthropoda; class Arachnida; order Araneae; family Araneidae; genus Caerostris; species Caerostris extrusa. The sequence continues at coordinate 18,672 of BPLR01012916.1, read as the reverse complement.
TGTGCTAATTACAATATTCCATTACTATTTCTGGTGTACATTTTTGGTACTTTCCCATTAACCAAATGTATATTTTGCAACATTAGATTTTTTGCTTTGATGATGATGATGCAACAAGCCAATAATATAAGCAATTTCAAAAATTAAACTACTCATTTTCATAAAACGAATAATTTAATTTTAAGCATAAAAATACCTATATTTTAATGGAGATGATTGATCCATACATAAACTAGCCCCATAGTTTAGCTGTAGAAAAAATTCTGGACTATAGTAATATACAATATATACATTTTGATGATCAAATTTATTTTAGACAGTTGAGATTTTTACTGGCAATTCAGTTATTTTACTTTTAAATAATGACCATACATAAGTTTTTTTATTTTAAGTTAAATTGCTGTCCCCTCCCCCTTTTTTAAACTAGATTTTAATATTTTTAATTTTTTTACATATTAGCAATGTTAATATTTAATAGTATTTAAATTTCAGAAACTAGATAATTTTTGCAAAATTTTTAATATTTTATAACCTTAAAGGTAAATTAATTAAATATTAACCCTTTGCACTCGAGTTTTTTTCATTCTATTACCAGCAACTCGAAGCGATTTTAGTTAAAAGATCATATTCACATGTAAGTTTGATATACGCATTATTTATATTGTTATTTGCATTGCCTCTGTAGCGGAGCCCTCGATCTTGAAGACAAATTTTAAATGGCTCTGCTCTGGAGCCCTCGAGTGCAAAGGGTTAAGGATTTGTTATAGGTTATAAATAATTTTTCATCCATTTGCTTCAAATTTCTATCATAACACCTTTTTATTAATTATATTATTAATATTTTTTAAATTTATATTAATGTTTCTAATATTAGATAAAACAGAAAGTTAAAAATTAGTGAAAATTTTTTTCTTCATAACTCAATACGAAAATCAAAATTTTATTCCAAAAGACATAAAATTGCTCTGAATATTATAGCAAAACAGATACACAAAATTAAACAGTCAAATAATGATAAGGATAAAATAAAATACTTTGCAGGAATCTTTTCCTCATCTGGATTATCTTGGCTATCCTGCTGACTCTCCTGATTTTCATTGACTTTTTCTGTTTGCTCACTCTCAGTGTCTGATTCATCTTCAATGCTTTCTCTCTCTCCTTCAGGTTCTCCATCTCCATTGCGACCAGCCTCTGTAGCTAAAGAGCAATTTAAAATAATATATTTTAAACACAAACTTTTAATATCACACTAAATTAATTTTTGTAAAGAACACAAGGTGACTTTTACAGCAAAACAGAAGTAGTAATTCTAGTGATATTATGCACAGGTTTGACAAAACAAATTCATCTTTTTGAACACTAAACTCACCTCTTTGCAAATCAAATTCACCCTCTTAAAATTTGGGTTTTATTTTCTATGTTAATACTTGTCATACTTAAGTTTGTTTATAAAAATGTATAGGCATATGTACAACCAGGGTGAAAAAGGGAGGGACACCCTGAAAAGGTTTGTAATTTTCATTAAATTTTCACATAAGTGGCATCGTTGTTTCTAAATTCAAATTTTATGTTTCATCATATGTATGTTAAAGTCATAGTGTGTTCATCATATGTGTTAATCATATGTATGATAAAGTAAAGTATGTTAAAATCATATTTTTATAATTTTTAATACGCTTTTATTAGCTTCACCTGTATGTTTGTAACTGACTCTTTGGGCTCGATTTTTGGGACTGATGGCGCCATCTACTGGCGAATCAGTCAACTGACCAAAATCTACCTATTTTGTATAATTATTTTGTTTAATCTTAATTCCTTTTGTTTTTTTTTTACTTTTATCTTAAAATTCTCATTTTAACTTTAACCTTTTATTTTTGGGCATCGTCAACGGACTCTTAATTGTACCGATAGCTTTAGCTTTTTCGATCTCCTGTTTTAATTGTTCTCAAGCAGATGTTTTTCCTAAATTTTAAATTCATTTATTTATTTTTAATTATTTCTATTCATTAATTTAAGAAACTACAATTTATGCTAATGTTTTAATTAATTTAAGATGTGGAGGTTTTGTGATTCTTAAAACCACCAAGGAACTCCGTAACCGGTACGGCCGTTGCCCAGCTGCCTTTCACCCCAGGTAGAAATTCAGTAATATCCGTGATCGAATTGCGCTCTTCCTATTGGCCGAAAATTTCGGTGGCTAAAAAGAGGCGGATCTCAAAGGCATAGGAGTGTGATCATGTCGAATGGCTAAAAAATTTCGGTGGGTGTAAAACTTAGCGGATAACCGGCCATAGTTTAAAAAAACTATAAAAAAAAACACGCTTTTAGAGTTAATTAGACTAAAAAGTAAAAATAAATTAATAGTTTAAAAAAACTAAAAAATTCGCTTTTAGAGTTAATCTAAAAAGTAAAAAATAATTGTTAACATAAGAATAAAATGACTGACGAGAAAATGAATGTCACTGTTCTAAAAGCGTGGGGTGCTCGATATCAATCGTTATAATTTTCACTAGTTTCATTCCGAACTGCAGAGTTAGTTTAAAAATGTCATACAAAACACCCCACGCTTTTAGAACAGTGACATTCATTTTCTCGTCAGTCATTTTATTCTTATGTTAACAATTATTTTTTACTTTTTAGATTGATTAACTCTAAAAGCGTATTTTTTAGTTTTTTAAACTATTAATTTTTAATGTAACTTGCATAACTACAAGACATGTTTACTAGTATGCATAAAAATATTTATTTTTAATATACAAGAAAAGAATTTTTTAATTAATATTAAATAATTCAATTCAATATATTTAAAATTTTTAAAAATATGAAATGTAAATTTTATTTTATTTTAGAATAGAATATTATAGTTGAAATGAAAATCTGCTAATTAATGTGGTTAGTTTCTGATATAGTGCAGAGCAGAGCAGAGGCTTGTTTATTTGGAGTACAAGTCCCTGTACCTCCGAAGAATTTAAGTAACATAATTTATAAGCAAATATTCCTGGTAGGGATAAACAGGATGAATCCATCAGCCGGAAAGATTGTATATTCGATTGTAGGATAAAGTTAAGAATTGTAAAATTTTAATAAATTTATTAATGATTTTAAAATAAACATTAAATATTCTGTGAGGTAAAAAATGATGGAAAAAATTATTAAAAATAAGGAAGTAAAAAGCACGTTATGAACATCTTGATTTACATTGACAATATCATTAAACAATGTATTAAATTGGTTTTAATGCAATCAAAAGGCAATTATTTATTGTTAACTATAATTTTTAAATTCAAATAATGTCTCCTACGTAAATAATAAAAAATTTAAAAGAAGTATTTGGAAATAAAAAACATAAACATCTAGCTATTCATGCTATCTATAATGTGAGTGTGTGTGTGTGAGTAATCTATCTTTCAAAATCCCATAATTTTTAAAAGTTTACATTCAATTGTTTGTTCTTTTTTGGCATATTTGTATTAAAAAATAACTATAATATATTAATTAGCTATCTCAAATAATACTACTATTAAATGATTAATATCATTTAATCATATATATATATATATAAGTGATCTAATAATTTCATAACTTTATAAAAATACACTAATATCTTATAGGTATTTTTATAAAGTTTCTTTATTTCAAATTGCACTTCTTTTTTTACTTATATTAGAATTTACCCCATTCTTTAGGAGCTTCCCGGCACAGTCCATGGGAACTTTTTCCATGCATTTCTTATGTACATTGAACTTGCAATCTGAAAAAATAATATAATAAATTTTATGCGCTACACATAACCCTGATATTGAAAAATCTTTAATTTTTAAAATGGAAGAAAAATATCTAACTTTCCAAGTATTAAAAAAAAAAAAAAAAAATTCTTCTTTTTTTGAAAACACTATGATTTATATTTTTACATAAACAATAATTTTAACCAAAAATTTGTTTTCGGTAATTAACAACTAGAAAAAATCTCATTATGAATGAACTTATTGACTTATTTAACTTGAAATAAGTCAAGTTATTTTATGGAATTTATGAAATTATGTAATGAATTTACACAGCATATAATAAATAAACTAACTGACAATTAATACATAGATAAGTAAGGCCACAGGTCTTTGGATAACTGTTTGGCTGGTCAGGAATTGCTTCCATAATCATGAAATAATAGAACATGTGTGATTGATTGTCCTGCTTCCATCCCACAGCAGTGACATATTTTTTGACATAAAACCATGATTGGCTGTTATATAACATATTTGCATAATACTAAAATTTAACTCTGCAGTGAATAGCAACCAAATTCAGATTAGTTTCTAGAAATTAACATTTTCATCTGCTTACTTAATTTTTGGTAGTGAGCGTACAAACAATAACTACCAAGTTCCCAATGTTAAAAGCCTGAAGATGCACCATTACTGTCAGGCCATTAAGTAAATTTAAACCATTACTGTGGAAGAGTATAAATATCACAGAAAAAGTCAAAGTTTCAAATTATTCAAATGTTATATATATCAGGAATTTTACTAACTTTCTCACAATTATATATATATTAAATATTTCCAAGCTTTTACAAACTTTCTAATATTTTAATTTAGTACAATATCTAATTAGAACATTATAACAAAAACAATTCCCAAAGTTTAAGCCAATTTAAAATATAACAAACTAATTGATATTTAACAGTATTTTTACAGATTTAGGAGAAATATACTATATTTGCTTAAACATTGTTTTTCGATTTACTTACCTTTACATTGCAGTCCCTGTCTGATGAGGCCTTTGAGCAGCTTCTTACAGTGTTGGCACACTGTAGGTCTGGTATAGGAATGAACGACAAATGTGTGAGGGACTCGGATGCGACCGGCCAGTTCTCTCTCCACCCACACGGGCCGGCCCATGTTCAGTGAGGGAGATCGGGCACGACTAGGAGACGATCCACCCAACTGAAGAAAAATATTTTTGATATAATCTTTAACAGTGCTATCAGTAGAAAAAGTTACTAGTTAGTACATTTTTTATTTTACATAAATTCCCGATTCAAAAATTTTTTATTGAAATTTATAATTTAAAAATATTAATTTTGATACATATAACTTAAAGAATTATTTATAGGACAATTATGCAGATATATAAAAGATATTCTTCAGTTGGTATTATATAATCTTCATTAGTTTTAATTTTAATGCCATAAAGAAATTAAAATTTTTTACGAGTTTGTAAACAGGAGATCATGAATTTTTCTTTACAAGTAATAATAAAATAAAATAAAAAAATTTAAAAATTATTTGATATAAAGATGATATTTTCTTTTAAAAATCAATGTATTTTGCATTTTTTTTTTTTTTTTTTTTACCATTTGGATTCAATTAAAGTATAGGTTAGTCTTTATAACAATTTGAAGTAATTTCATTTTAAATTATATTTTGAAACATGATTCAATTTGTATACTTCTTTTGACACAATGTATTTATTTGGTTTTTAAACCAATAAGATAATTTTTTTTTTAAATAACTTCACATATACTCAAGATTTTCAACTGCATAGCAAATGTATTTTTTCCTTATAAAATAATTACTTAAAAAAAAAAAAAAAAAAAAAATGAATATATATAAGTACATGTACAAAATAATTTTAAAAATACAGATATGCATTAAAGAATATATTTAATTTCTAGGATGCTTAACATAAAAACCATTATAATGAACTACTTTTCAAAAAAAAAAAAAAAAAAATTATTGCTAATGCTGATAATATAAATATTATTTACAACAAGGACAATTTTTCCAAATGATTATAAAATAAGATTTCATTTTTTCACAAGTACTCATTTGCGATTGAACAATAGAATAAAAACCTTATTTTATTATATTTCTTTAAAATTTACCATTGTGTCGTCAAAACTAGCTGCACTACTTGTAGTATGCCCTAATGATTCAGTAGGACTTCGAGGATATAATGATGTAGCTGAACGTCGTCGACGCGTGTGAGTACAATTATTAGGTATCTTGTAGGCACAACGTTTGTGAAAATTTAGTCCACATCCTATTAGGAGAAATTATTACAAGAAATAAATGTTAAAATGTAATATAATTAATCACCAGAAATATTAAATAATAAAATTAAGTATTATAATAATAAAAAGACTAATCTAAAATCAATTCTTAAAGTGCAGAGGGAAAACAATATAGTTTATCCATTATATACCACCGGTTTTAATAAAATCAACCCCATAATCATTAAAATACTAAATCAAATAAGATATTCTTTAATTTAAAAAAATCAATCATTTACCTGATAAATCAAAATATTGATACTGAAAAAGGAAAATTAAGAAATATGCTATATTTTGTCTTTGAAAAGTATAATAAATTAACAACACATGAACAGAAAAATATAAAATCCTACTTTCCAAATACTTTCAAATTCATAGTTTCCAATGCTTCATGAATTTAAAAAAAAAATTATATAATAATATTTCAACTATAAACTTAAAACAAATCAATACTGAAACTAATATAAAAGCATGATTAAATTTCTGCTCAAGAAAACCCCAAATTACACTTTTAGAAACCAAAATAAATAGTTTTGAATGACCTTGTTCATTTGCAAATAATGATTTTACCAACAAAATTAAATGCAATTATAAATAATATAAACGAAAATTATATTTAAAACAAAATGAATTACCTTCACACTTTAAACCTTGTCTTACAAGGCCAAAGAGCATTTCTCCACAAAAATCACAAAACGTAGGAGTTTTGTAAGAATGTACAGTAAGTGCATGTGGCATAATTTGAATATCTTCTGAAGGATCTTTACCTAAAATAACAACAAAAAATTACATTTACTAACAAAAGTTTACACACTTTAAACAGAAACATAAGGCACATAACTAAATACTTATAATGGAAGCCCAATTTAAGAACAGAATTGATAATTAAACACACAAATAAAAAATTAAAGTATTCCAGACATAGGCTAAAGAATACTTGATTAAATAATATAGGCTTCATACACTTAAAATATGAATAAATAATAACTCATTAGAGTTCATTTTCAGTAATTAAATACATAAGTAACAAATTCCAATCAATGTAGATGCTAACGGATTGTGAAATTAGGATTAAGGAATAAAGTTTAGCTTAATACACAAATAATTAATAATAATAAAATATTGACAATTAATAAAATATTAAAGTCTTTACTTTTCTAAATTGGCTTAAGTAATAGCAGGAATACAACAGAGTAGAAATAAAAACAAACACATACACTAGTGAAAGACAAGTTTAAAATGAGATAAATCATAAATTGGTCAGTCCTTTATAAAAAAAATGAAATAAAGCTGTCATAAAATGAGTAACTATCAGAGTTGGCAAGCATGCTTGGCTACAAAATCGTCAATTATGAACATGCTTAATTACCGATAGCTTGCATGATCATTTTTGTAGAGGTCTTACAAAATTACTAATCACTCTCGTGCTTGTCCTCGAAATGCTCTAGTCATCAATTTTCCCCTTATTTTTAAATATTTTTACAAATTTACTAGACTTTTCCAAATTGACAAAATTTCCTGACTTCCCAATTCTGTCACCACATTGTATATGATGTTTCCTGTGCAATATATTGAGTAACAATGTACTTTTCAATTAGAAAAAAATTAAAAAAAAAAAAAAAAAAAAAATTAAAGACAAGTTTAGCAAAAACAATCAAAAATGAAATTTACAATGTTACTGCATCACATAACAGAATATGGAGTAATGGATTCAAATTATGTCTATAAGGAAATTAGGTTGAATTAATGCTCATTTAATTTTGTTAAGAATCAAGTTAAATTTAATCAAAAGACATCAGTAAATGTATGATTAATGTATAATTTATTACAACTAAATGTTATAAAATTTTATACGTATTTACAGATTCTATCCTTATTTAAATTATTAGAAATAAATTTTAAACTTGTAAGAAATTTCAGTAGAAACAGGCTTGGAATTTTTAACATATTGAATAAAGAATATAACTTAGGCCAAATACTACTGCCCACTATTAGGATCATAATAATAGGGGTGATTATCTTTTAAAAGAAATATACACTAGTAAAACAAGCATCTAAAAGAAATTATTTTATTTTCTAAAATAACAAAATATTTATTCACTAAGTATAACACTAATTTAATGCAAATTAAAGTGCTGTTTATAATTTATTATAATTTAATTCTCAATTCCTATTTAATTTTTTTTTTTATGATAAATGACAAACAATTACACCTTACATCAATTTTTGCATTTGTTCATAAAGACACAAAAAAATTCTGAAATTTATAAAAAATTTATGTAAAAATTATTTTCATTTACAATCCTATTTTATTTCAAAGTTACTTTAACTAATTAAAATATAAAATCCACTTGTATAGACAATATTAATACAAACCAGATACAACAATTTCGACCAAAGTGCCCTCAGAAACTTCAGATGCGACATTGATAGGCAGTAAAATATTAGTAGAATTGTAATCATGTCGAAAAGAATCAATCTTTCTGTAAGTCTATTTAAATTATGTTCAGGAAACTAAAACAAAAAGGAATGTCATTTAATAATTTCTTAGAAATGTATTAAATAAAATTGTTTAGTAAAATAACTATACAATTAAATGCAAAATTCATAAAATCAGTTTTTTCAATTATATATGCAAAAACTGTTTCTACCTTTTTGTCAACAAAATTGCAAGCTAAATCCTTGAGACTTTTCAAATTCAAGTCGCCAACATCAACTGTAATAGAATCCCTGGCTAAGCCAACTTGCATCATAAAAGTTACCTCATCAGGTAAATTGAGAATAGGTGGCTCCATATCAACCTACAGAAATAGAAATAAAAAAAATTTCAAGCAAAAATATTCAACCAATGCTTAACAGTAATTTTTTGGGAAGTTTTCCATGTGAGGTACTATATCAAAACATTGGCTTCTTTTTGGCTTTCCCTCCGTGTTCCTCTACAGAAAGGGTGACTTTAACTATTTCTCACCTTTTTTTTTTTTTGGAGATCGTCAATTGGCGACAAAATTTCATGGCACCCTCCATGGGAATATCCTCCATTTTTTTCTTTTTAAATTCATGTTGGTTAGATTCTTTAACTAATCTAACAAGTTTCTATATTATTTAATAAATAAATGGCAATTTAAAATAAAAATCACAGATAGGATGACTTTTTTAAGTTTGATATTTTTCATTCATAAACATCTATTTAGGTTAGTAAAATTTTTATTTAAAACACTTTAGCTCAAAAGTTACAATTCTAAGTTTTGATAATATTGAATTTAATAAACTATACGATACTGATTAAGCCATTATGGGTATTTTTTTAATTTTCAATAAAAGAGTTCAAATATTACAAGCACAGTAAAAATAAATTCAAAAGTATGTGAATCTCTATTGTTATAACTATTTACATTACACATTTTTCTGATGTCAGTTTATTTATTATAAAATTTTAAAATTTTTCTATAACCTGTCATCTAATAATCCTTTTAGAATTAATGAATATACTATAAATTTTCACCTTACCAAACAGAAATAAATATTTTCATTGCAAAAGCAAGGAGTCAATAGAAACTCTTAACTATGAATGAAAAGTTACAAAAGAACAGGAACAGAAAAATCCCAGTAAAAGATATATATATTTAAAAAAGAAAGCTGGTTCAAGGGATTTTGCTTAAGAAGGCATGACCTAGAGAAAAAAAAATGTCATGGCCTAGAGCTTTCAAGAGAAATGACTCAATTTGACTTATGCAATCAGAAATTATTTCTCCCAGATAGGTACCCAGAAATATCAGGTACAGTAAAGGCTCTTCAATGCTTCAATGAGCAGAACATTTATTCACAAGAGAACTTCATAAAACTATTGAATGATACAGGTGATAAATCACAGAAAAAAAAAAAAACATTACCTGAAACAAGTTTATGCAAGAATGAACACATTGTTTAAAGGTTTTTTTTTTTTTAAAGAAAGAGATTGAATTTTTCTCTGAACTCAGAAGTAGAGATTGTTAAAAAATTTAAAAGAAACAAGATTTTAGGTTTAGGGGTTAAGAAGAATGATAACAAATATTACTAATGATTAAACAGCATAAATTAATTTTTTAAAACAGTCATAGTAGTAAAATTAAACAAAATGATGATTAAAATAGATATAAAAAAAAGCTTTCTAATTTTAAACAATTTCTAAAATTAAATGAATGCACATAAAAGAACTTAAATATGTTACTAGAAGATTTCTCTCAATTTTGAAATTAACTATTTAGTAAAAATCTAACAGAATTTCATGTGCGTGTATGAAACCCATGTACATATTTAACCTATACATATATATATATTTCCCGCTTATGCTAAAATCTATCTGATATCTATGTTTTAAACTTGAAAATAACTATTTTCTATAAATGTTTGTGAAGCTTAATTCTTCTGAATTCCATACACTCCATACACAAGCCCTTTAAAATTGTTTGACAGTTAAAACTTGTCATATTTTACTATTCATGGTAAAAGTACCAAATCAATTAATTTACCCATTTCTAAAAATTGGATTTAATGACTAACTTTTGGATGTTAAATTTGCACACATTAATGCTTATCTACTATTTTCATACGGACAAGTCAAACAAAAGGCATATCATGGTTTAAATGTGTGAACGAATAGCTGTTCATAAATCACAAATTGAAAATAAAAAAGATATTTCGTAGGCATATTTCAATTAAGTTTTGTTAAAAAAAAAAACTGTTCTATTTGAGTCAATTTGTGATGTTTAAATCAAAATTGAAAATAAAAATATTGCTAATAAGTTTAAAAAGAAATTTGCTAATAATTAAGTATACCATTTATTTTCATAAATCTGCAACAAAAGGTGATGCTATATGAACTATTGTCATCCACCATGCTTATTTATATACATCACTTAATTTTTTTTTTTTTTTTAATTTAAATAATTTATAAAAAGGCAACATATCTTAGATTAATTAACACATTATATACATATCACATGAAAAGTCACTATAAGGAAAGTTGATTATAGAGAAGAATTAATGTAAAATTTTAACCTATTTTTATCACATGATTTGTTTAAAAATAGAAATAGTTTAAATGTACAGTATTGTTAAGGACAACATATTTTAAATTAATCAATTAGTTAAAAATTAAACAACCATGCAAGTTTATTTATATCCTTTATATAAACTGAAAACAAACACATAAAATCTGTTTATTTCTAAGAGTGAACTAAGTAGTAAGATGATTCTTGTCATATTATAATTACAAATTATGTTTCTCAACTTCAACTAACATTCCTGTATCCCATTATTTAAAAATATATCTTTGTTGACTTAAAATTGCACCTTGGAAATAGTATAGGTATTTAATAATATAATAAATTTGATTACTAATTAGATGCTTTTAAATCAGTAAAACTAATTAAATTATTAATCTGCAACCAAAAACTGTAAAATGTTTATGAAATCTTGATGGAAAAGGTTTAATATTTTAAATAGATTTTGACAAATATTTCACAAACATCTTAAAATTATATGGATCAAAATTAAAATTAACAATGTATTATACTTGGGTTCAAGACATCTGCTTTTCAAATTCTATTTTATTTTGTTACTTGCATGAACTGATAACATTCTTAAGTAAAAATTTACTTTATCATTAAATCTAGAATAAATACTTTTCACCCAGTATTATTTATTTTTCAATAACAACAGAGGTATATGGTAGGACTTAAAATGTGATATCTCAATTATAAAAGGTTTCTAATGATTACAATATATCTTGATTGAAAACTTTTAGCAGCATGACTTAAGTTTTGTCTCAATTGTTAAAATGATTGTGGCTGATTGAAAATGTGTAAGGTTATAAGTATTTATATCATTTTTAAAATTAAAAGGAATAAATTAATCTTTTATGATGCATATCAGAATACAGTTTTACATGTTTTCTTTGCCTTTAATACACTGATGAACTTGTCTCTTAAAATGAAGATCTAAATTACTTGAAAATGCCTTCTAGGCAAAGTAAATGTAATTCACATATTTACAAAAGAAATACTATGAATACAAACATTTTTTTTTTTTCATCACTTTACTGTTTCATAAAACAACTACTAAAGGTTTATATACAAATACCTTTAGTTGTTGTTTTATGAAACAGTAAAGGTTATTATCAATCTACATTTTTCTTACTCAATTAGCAAATTAGTAGAACTGATTTTTTCAAAGCACATAAAACTATTCAACAAGTGGAAAGACATAAAATAAACAATGTATTAAAATTTTACAAATATAATTACATACGAATTATACAAGATACTTGAATAAAAAATGAAATCTAAATAGAGTGAAAAAAAAAAAAACTTATTTATAAAGCAAATGGAAATTTAAACATATATCGATAACAATATCTACCGCAATGTTAAACATGAAATTGGAAAATTTTCTAGAAAATAGAATACTTACTATAATTTGATGAAAAAAAATCATGCGTTTGCACAAACTTTAAATCTTTATATGTTAAAAAAATTCATAAAATTGGACACAACGTCGAGATAATGTTTAATCTTGTATTAAAAATCCTAGTTCTTTTGAATTAAAAATAATGAAAATTAAAAATATTTTATTTTTAAGATTATTAGACAAAGACAAGCGATTATTTATTCTGTGTAACAAAAATTTACATAGGTACAACTATATTTTAAAAATTTCTTAGCCACAAAGAATCAGAGTATTTCCATGCCATTTTGACATTTAAAATGCTCCTTTTCGTACACAGTTAATATAGGCTTCACGACAATATTGTGATTCTCGATCTCTGCGGACGTCAGAACCTAAGCGGCGGTGACGTTGCGGAAGAGCTTATTTCCTTTCTAATGGCAGTGGAAAAGAGTTTTAATCTATCCATGTCTAATGTATTATTGCGCAAGCTCCGTAGCCATTACGCATGCGTATTTATCCAATATACTGCATTTAAATGCTAGATGCCATTGAAACTTGTGAATGCAAGGCTAATTAGCTTGAATGGCATTTTCTCGTCGCAAAATCATTGTACCGCAAATAATGAATGCCAAGTAATGACTACAATATAAATGCGAGACACTAATTTTTATTTTCATTTCAAATTCAAATTAGTTGGGTTTAATTAGCTAAGATAGGATTAATTTTTTTTTCTCCTTACATCATGAGTAACAAAATAAGCTAACTTTTTTTTTTTTAAAGAAGTTTTTGCGTTTTTATGGAATCATTCTAAAATTAACAGAAATGAAAGTTTCTATGAATTTAAAAAACGTTCCTTTAACAAAATAATTCTATTATTGGTGAAAATTTGAATTTATTTCAGACTTTAATAAACTGTTTCTGAAGTTTACAATAAATTTTATTTCAAAAGATTTGTTCTGTCCAATCATTAAATTCTTTATATGTTTATAATCGAACCATTTAAAACTAAACATTATTTCATATTCAAGCAGTAAAATATGGAGTAAATCCTACCACATAAATAATGACTAAATTATACGTTTCTTATTGTTTCAAATTCTCCTTATAAATATAATTTAAGGATTTTTCTATTAATTATAGATTATATAACAAATAAATTGCTGGGGTATTTGAGCTTAATATTAGTTACAGAATTTCTCCTTGATAAAGTGTTAAGAATTATATTATGTTTTAATATAGTGCATATTAATATTGCCATTGTTATAATAAGAATTTAAAAGAATATATAATAGAAATTTAAACACTATTTTACTATAAAAATTATGAAAAAATAATAATTTAATCATATAGAATTATTTAACGATTATTCTACAGAAAAATGTATGAGTTCCAAATGGATTTATAATTTTTATTAACTAAATAATGCACTAAGTTGTTAACTAGATTTTTTTAGTTCATTAAGAAAGAAAATGCTCATATCTTTGAAAATAGACTTCTCACATTGAAAATATTTTATAAAAAAAAGTTATGTACAAGTTTCTGCGATAATATACATCTGTTTACAAATTTAATTTTAATAAACAAAATACATAGATGTTGTTTATAGTTCAATAAATACAAAATTTTAAAAAATGTATTTATATTGTTATATATTATTACAAGCTTGTACCATGTTATGCTTAATTTTATTCTATCTTATTTAAATTATTATCCTTAATATTTACATTTTTTTAATTCGAAGAAAAAAAATAAAATATGTTGAATAAAATGAAAATATTTCAATTTAAAAAATGCTTAGAATATAATCTACTATCAGTTACAGATATCTAACTACCGACATGTCTAGAAAACACATGGCATACGAATTTTAAATTTTATTTTCAAAATGAAAAAAAAAAATTTTTTTTAGAATGTATATATAGATATATGTGTGTGTGTGCATGTTTGTGTATTTACATATATATATTTACTTTAATACTGAATAAAATAATTTATTAATGATTGTTATTAACAACAAAGTACATATGAACTTTTTATTTAACAAGTATTAAATACATTAAAAGCAAAACTTAATCTAGTCTTCATCTTCTAAACTTTTCATATATTTTGAATATCTTTGACTGAAAAGTCAAGTTTTTTATTAAAATTCAATTCAACACCTTTTGGTATTTGGCATTTAAGATAAGACCATTTTCTACTTAAGAAAATAGGAGAAGGAGATACTTCTAAAAAAAGTTTCTGAAGCTCTTTCCAATTGATATCATATTCAGAATTTACTGAATACTTATTCTTTAACAGGTATATAAGTTTGGCAAAATGAAGTTTCTTCCACTTTTTCTTTTCAATGGAAGGATCCCATGCTAGGTACATACCCCATTGCTTTCGGCATTGGAATGCATTCCTTGTTGGTACAAACTTAGCAACATCATCCCATGAAATATTTTCTATCTTACTTGATGATATATCTTCTGTTTTGGCCACTAATTTAATTGCATTAATCAACTGATTCACTTCTTCAGCAGTCCATTCACCTTTGTTTACTGCATCTTTATGCCACCTGATAGCAGAATGACAATTTCTGCTAGTTCGAGACAGCAACTCTCCAATTTTAGTCCATTTATTTCCATATAGTTCATTTGCATGTTTTAAATCAATAGTTTCTTCTGAATTAAATTTATCTTTTTTCCTTAATGGATCCAATAAAATTCTTGCCCTCATGTAAATACTACGGAGAGGTCGATTGTTAAGATCTTTACCTAGACAAACATATAAATGTTTAGCTTTTATAAACTTTTGAACTTCTTTCTTTCTATGTTGTTGATTGATTCCAAGAAGCAAACATGGGTCATCAACTCCAAAATCAGTTACGAACTGTTGATAATTTCTTTTTAAAATGGCATCTTCTTCTTTGGACCATTTTCCAGTATTGATTATTACACCATTTTCTTTCAAGAGTGCTCTTTGTTCTGCCTTAAGAGATGTTAGGCTCTCATTTTCATGCAATAAGGACACTGGAAACATAACAGGGCATTCTGAAGTATCAAATGAAGGAAATAGATCAAACTCTGGTAAATAAAACTTATCCTTCATAGTACTCATTTTTTTCTCTTTTGAAGTCTCATTATTTTCATTACTATAAGCAATGTCCAATTCACTCATTTCAGTTTCAGAATTATTTTCCATATTATTTATCATATAATCTGAGCTATTCCTTATCTGGCTATTTAAATTATCCACTAATTCTGTTCTAATATCTGATTTTGCAGCTGTATAATCTGGTATATTTCTTTTATTTTTATGAAGATTTTTCTCTCCAATTACTGCATCTATTCCATTTCTTTCACATTCAAAATTCTTTTCTGTAATAGTTGAATGACTTTTTTTATGCTTTCTCTTTTTTAAAAGAGTTTTATTTAGATCATTCTCTAGTTCATTTGTTGTATTGCATTCCAAAATTGTACTTTCTGACTGATTTTCTGCCTCAATAAAATTGGAATTTTGTTTGGATTTATTGGTTAAATAGTTCCCAGACTTTCGCATTGCATTTTCAGTTTCAAAAATATCTTCTATTTCTTGAGAATGACTCTTTTTGTGTTTTCTTTTTTTGTTAACTAACTTCTCATTAATAACATTGGATCCAGAATTTGTACTTTTTATTATATTATTTTCTTCAATAAATTGATGTTCATGATCAGTTTCTTCTGAAATATTTAATTCTTCTATTTCAGATGTATTTTCTATATAATCTTTTTCAATTTTCTTGTGCTTTCTTTTCTGGTGATTAATTTCCTCATTTATTGTATTAGCATCTAGAATTTTTCTAGGAGACTGGAAATCTCTTTCAATCAATATATGGTTTTCATCTAAATTTTCTACGTTGTTTCGTTTTTGCTTTTTGTGTTTTTTTATTTGGAGAGGCTCTCATCTATTATATTGCAGTCTAAAATTTCACTAACAGATTGATAATCTTCAATCAATTGATGTTTGTTTAAGTTTTTCAAACCTCCTATATTGTGTGATTCCAGAGTTTCTATTTCACATTTTTCAGTATTGTCTTTCTTATGTTTACTTTGTAGGTGAGAAGTTTTCTCTTTTATTGTATTGTCCTCTGAAATTCTACAATGATTATTTCCTTCAACTATTTGATTGTTCTTGTTTAAATTTTCTGCATTTAATTCCAAAACTTCTTCTGCATTGTTTCTTTTATGCTTTTTTGAGTTTTTTTTTTGGATGAGAAATCCTCTCATCTAATATACAACATTCTGAAATTTTACTAACAGATTGATCCCCTTCAATCAGTTGATGTTTACAGTGTTTGATGTCTAAATTTTCGTTATCATGTAATTCTAGATTTTCTAATTCATGCATGGTTTCTTTATTGTTATTTTTATGCTTTTTGTGTTTTCTTTTTTGATGAGCATATTTTCCATTTATTGCATTGTCAGTTGTAATGTCTTTATGAGATTGATCTTTTACATTTAATTCCAGAATTTCAAGTCTAGATGTATCTTCTTTATTAATCTTTTTAAATTTTCTTTTCTTAAATGTCATTCCTTCATCTATAACATTGGCTTCTAGAACTGTTTCAGTAGATAAATCTGCTTCCTCAACTCGATGTTTCCATTTCTTTTGTTTGTGATGTTTACTTAAATTTTCTAATTCTAGTGTATTATCTAATTCCTGAATTTCTAATGTAGATGTATCTTCTATGCTGTTATGTTTTGTTTTCTGAGGAGAAAATTTTTCTGTTATTGTATTGCAATCTGGAATGCCTCTATAATATTGATAATCTTCAATTTCTTGATGATTTTTGTTTAAATTTTCTTCATTTAATTCCAGAAATTCTGTGCCAGTTATATAATCTATTTTGTTCCTTTCATGCTTTTTATGTTTTCTTTTTTTAAAAGAAATTATTTCATTTATTGCATTGCCTTCTAGAAGTTTTTCATCAGAAAAAAATTCTTCTACAACTGGATGTTTGTCTTTTTTTCGAGTGTGAGATTTTTTACCTAAATTTTGTAGTTCTTCTGTATTATCTAATTCCTGAATTTCTATTCTAGGATCTTCCGTGTTTTCTTTCTTCTTCTTTTTATGTTTTCTTTTATGATGAATTGAGCTATTTAAGTCAAAAACACAATTTTCTTCTGTCGTTAGCATCATTTCTGTATTTTGTGCTGAAAGTTCTTTCTGTACATCTTTCTTTTATGTTTTTTCTTCTTTTGTTTTGGTTCACAATCTATATTTGGAGAACAATTATTGTCTGTTTCGATAAATTTTTCTTTTTCGAATATACTATCATCATTAGTAGATTTTTTATTCTTTTGTTTTTTTCGTTTTTTAACATTGAAGACTGATAAATCTAAACTATTTTTCATTTCTTCTAAAGTATCCATTTTGGGTTTTTGACCTTTCTTGAAAGTAATTCTTAATCAACGGGCGCATACATGAATTATTCATATAAATGTCCCAGCATTATTCCATTCATTGAACCAATCTTGAATCAATTAAGATAATATAATTTTGTTCTCCCAATTACCTAAAATGGTATCTAATTTTACGTATTCTACCTATAATATGATTTAATGTTCTCCGCAAACTTAGTTTTTACACTTTTTCACTCTTGCAAATTTCGCATTAAAATAATTTCATTATATTCCAATTTTAATTTAGCTATTAATTAAAATATACTTCCGTACTTCAAAAATTTTCTTATTGAACACACGAACAACGTGCTTTTTAAATGGAAACAATCAAATACATCGTAATGACTTCACTTGAAATCTCACTTAAAATTCCTTTTATTGTTATTATTAAGATTTTTTTTTTTTCAAGAAATGTTTCCTTCATACTATAACTTAAAAAAAAAAAAAAAACGTTAGAAATAAAGTTATATTGAATTAGGAACACATAACTGTTTTAATTTTTCGGCAATATACTTTCTCATAAGAACACTTTTAATATAAAAATTAAACATCATTGTTGAATAAAGATGTCGAGTGCCTGAACGCGAAGCGTTCATCTACTCAATGGTATGTGAAGGCAGTAGGAAAGAAAAGTCATGATAAATAGATAATAGTTTTCGCGTACGCGAGCGAAATTGTATACAACTCAACTCGGAGATTCCTGTCAAACTACAACTTCTACTTTCATTGTTAATAAAATAGAATAATGTCAAAATGATGTTAATAAAATGT
>BPLR01012915.1:0-36762 GCA_021605095.1 Caerostris extrusa | reverse complement strand
CCATGACTGCACTTTTCTCAATGACTTTCTCCTTTACCTGTGGCCTTCAAATGGTGATGTTCTCTCCCATTACTTCCTTAGACACTGAATTATGAATCGTTAGTACTCAACTACACGAAAAAGGAAGTATGCATTTCTGGAGAAAGCCACGAAAAGTCATCTTGGCTGTAATTATTCACTGAAACATTTATGTGCAGATTAGGTGCAATTTATTTTCTACATGAAAAACTTGTTTCGATTTACAAGTATTTAATATTCAACTCTTTAATTTAATAATTAAATAGAAGTTCAGTGCTTTTTCCCTTTTATGTTAATGTATGTAAAAAATAATACCCTGCATTTAATTTTATGATAAGTCATTGAAATATGTTTAAAATGTTCATCAAATGTTTTTTCGGTAAATAAGAACAAATTTTATTTGGGTAAATCATTGAAATCACACATTTTTAATGGTAAATCGTTCAATTGTGTTACAAATGTTCATCAAATACCTTCATTTTGTAAATTAACACTTTGATTTTAGGGTAAAACATTGAAATCACACATGATGTTTATGGTAAATCATTGAAATCACACTTTAATTTTATAATAAATCATTGAAATGTGTTAAAAATTTTCATCAAATATATTCTATTCATTTTGTAAATAAACACCCATTTAATTTTATGAAATCATTGTAATCACATATTAATATTATGGTAAATCATTGAAATTTTTTTTTAAATGCTCATCCAATATGTTCATTTTGTAAATAAACCCCCATTTATTTTTATGCTAAATCGTTGAAATTACTCATTAATTTTATGGTAAATCATTGAAATGTGTAAAAATGTTCATCCAATATGTTCATTTTGTAAATAAACACTCATTTAATTTTATGGTAAATCATTGAAATACCACATTAAATTTTATCATATAATATAAAACGTGGATTTTTTTTTTTTTACTTCAGAATCTTCAAGTTTGTCTAGAAAAAAAATTATAGTTCAGCATGACATATTGAAGTGATTTCCTTATACAATTTTTAAAAAATGAAAACATTTATTGCAGCAGAATAGTTTTATCTGTGAAATTGTAAAATTAATTAATAATTGTTTAACATTCGTAAGAATATGTAAAATAAGCAAATAAAAAAATATTTAAAGTCAATTGATACGTCTTTTTCAATATATTGTTTTAAAAATTTTAAGAATTGGTAGATGTATGCTAAATTTAAAAAAATATTTGAATTTTTAATTACTGATTTAAAAACTGTATTAAATGCAAAAAAAATGTATTTGAACTTGGAGTGGATGAATAAAAAGTAATTAACTATGGAACCCCTTCTGTTCTTATTTTTCCTGAAATAAATACAGTACGAGGCCATCGAGGCCATAATAGACCAACAACTCTAAACCCACATTTGCTATTGTAATTTGTAATGTCCCAAATTATTCCAGATTCTTTCACTTGAAGTTATTCGCCATTGTAATGTAACTTTTTATTTAGTCACTTTAAGCTAATCATTATAGGCTGCAAGTTCTAATTTACTACTATATAGATAAAATGATAAGTCCTTATATAAGCTTTTATAACTCCATGATAATATCATGGTTTTTATATTATAAAACGGGTTTTTTTTACAGAATCTTCAAGTTTGTCTCCAAAAATGATATTTCATGAATGAAAGGCATATTTATAAATTTTAAAAAATGAGAAACATTTATAGCGGTATAATAATTGTGGTTTATCTGTGAAACTGGATAATTAATTATTGAATAAGTAATTGTAAGAATATGCTATAAAAAAACGTGTTATTGCTCTTCTGGAATAATTTAGATATTAATTGAAATAATAATTAGCATAATAATTTTAATTAAAATGTAATTATTGTCAATATTCTACAGGTTAATAACAAATTTTATCAATAATGACAGTAACATTTCTATTATAAACTACCTGTTGAATTGATAAAAGATATATTTTAATGAATAAATATTTTATTATACAATAAAATTTTATTTTTTTATCAAAATCTGCATGTATCTTTAAAGATCTTCTGCAATATTTTATTATTTATCTAATTAATCATTTTAGTAACTATTTCAGATAAATATTTGTATTATAAAAGTTGTATACTCACATTTTAAATGTATTGCTATCTATAAAAGAAGAACCTAAAACATAACAGGCATTTCTATTTTTAAAAATGATTGGGATATCTTTAATTTCAAATAACATTTTTAATAGTATATTACACTGCTGTTAATAAAATGAATTCGTTAAACTTAATGTAAATGTCAATCTATATAATTATTTTATTTTATTTTTAATCTTGATTTTTGACCATAATTCTCGATTAAACTGATTAAAACCTAAAATTCAATTGACTGATAAATTTAAAATTAATTAAAATACAATTAGTCACATAAAACTTATCTGAATTCTTAATTTATTTTTATTGAAAGTTTTAAAACTTTCAATAAAATAAATTGAATCCAGATAAGTTTTAAGTAATGCCAGATAAGTTTTAATTAATGTTAAGTCAGATAAGTTTTAATGTCAGATAAGTTTTAATTAATATTTTTTAAATTAAACATTGCATTAATAAAAACATTTCAAACTGTTACTCAAATTTCGACGTAGTGAAAATAACTCACAAAATTGATTTAATTTCTACTAAAGATAAAAATCGGTTTTTTATTTAAATTAAAAAATAAACCTTCACCGACGTTTTTATTCATGTTGAACTCTTTGATCCTCTAACGTACCGAAAGGCATCGCACCAGGATCATTGGAAAATCAAGGCAATAAGGAAAGCATTAATATTAAGAGATACGTAGAAGAGGGAGAGAATATGTAGAGATACGCCATTTTTTTTAAATCGAGTTCAAGGTTGCTTCACCTTTTAAGCTAGATTTCCCAAAAGACTTGTTAGAATAATTGGACATATATTGATAAGGGTAATTAACAGTTTCTCGATTGCAACTATTATTTTAATATCAAACTCTTTTACTTGAATAGAACTTTTTATCCTATCATCAAAGTAACAATTTGATTTTGACGTTTAAACAAAGCTATTTCCTCTCTTATATTACAGAAGCGTTCTCAGAATTTTATTTATTTAATTTTTTTATCAACTCATTCGGTTATATATTTGAGTTGATAATAAAATTTTACTAAATTTTTTTTAAAAAAAAGTATCGTTAAAAGAGAAAGTAAAATGTAACAGGTATACTTTTGGACAGGGGTACTTTTTTATTGAGAACAAATTAAAACTTGAGTATCTCATTTTATAAAAAAATAAATATTTTTCTCCTTTTTTTTTAATATTTCATTTCAATTAGAATAAAAATGTGGAAAATATTGAAAGATTTATAATTTTTTTAATACCAAAATGTTTTGTAATCCGTTTTATTTTCTTAAAACAGTAAGATTATTCTAAATTAATTTGATATGGGCAACTTCTAAAAAAAGATTTTCTTCTTTACTGGCTTCTTTATTGGCCGTTGTGGGCCAAGGGTGTATGGCTATTGGCAGATTTCGAGACAGGAGATGTTTTTCTTTCCGACTATTACACACATCCACGGTACCGCCGGACTCGAACCTTGTGGCACCGAGGGCCAGAGCGCTAATCACTCGGCCATCAGGGCCTACTTATAAAAAAACTATTACTTGTATTTATAATTTTTATTACATACAACACTTAAAATTGATTTGCTTTATATCTTCATTATACGATCATAAATTACTGTAATTATTTTCTTAAATATAATTAAGATTGCAATTCTTTGGTCAGTTAATGACATTTATTTATAAGCTAACTGTTACGATTTTTACATATGTTTATTAATTCTGGCAGCTGTTCAGAACAGCGGTGGCCAAAATGGTTGACATCAACCCAAAAGGTTTAATTTAATATTGTTAGGATCAATGCGGGATCAGGGGTTGATTGGAAGTGAAGAAAGAGCATAAGACCTCATTGTACGTATCAGTAATATTTCATTTTTTAGAAATTTAAAAAAATCAAATGTAATTTACAAAGATCAGCTTAATTAACTGTCATGTGATTTTAAAAAAGTACTTTAAGTTACTTTTAGTTAAATTTAAGTATTTTGGAATAACATCAAAACTTTTTGAAGCGAAACTGCATATCTTGTTTGCATTCACCAAACTTTTGCATGTTCTTCAATTATTACCGTGTTAATTTCATTGTTACAAAACAAAGAAATAATCAGTCATAGAGCATTGGTAATTAAAAACTGAACTTATTAAAATTTGAACCTAGTATTACTAGTATTGTCAAGAGTTACCCTTTTGCATTAACAAATTTATTTACTGAGTTAATAAAAGTATATATCTACTAAAATAAATAAAACTTTAATTTTTATACATATAAGGAAGACAGTATTATTTTTTATGTATTAAATTTTTTAATTTTACAAATTATTTATCGGTCCTATCAAATTTATAGCATAATTATTTTATTAATTTATAGTATATTAAGGAAAAAAATTAAAACATAAATGTTACCATTTGAAGTTAAATGAGTATAATAATATATGTGTCATACATGCAACAGTAAAAAGTATAAAATAAACAGTCTAAAAAATTCCCATAAATGTTTACTGTGATTGTCTTTCTTATTTTACAGAATAATAAAATAAAGGTCTTTCAAAGTCCTAGAAACTCCTGAAACAAGTGATAAAAGTCCTAGAAACTCCTGAAACAAGAGATAAAAGTCCTAGAAACTCCTGAAACAAGAGATAAAAGTCCTAGAAGCTCCTAAAGCAATCGTTAAAAATTCCATAAACTCCTGAAAGAGGTGACATTAAAAGATTTACACGAATTTCTTGTTTAGAAATATATAAAATAAAAAATATGTATTCTTGAACATATAAACTGCCCAACTTAGTTACAGCGTTATCAACGGGTGCAGATGACAATAATCTATATAATCAGAATTTCAATTATCTGTCTATTTCCATATCTATGTAATCATGTTATTTAAATGTATAATAAAAACTTCTGTTTTTATATATTTTATGTAATCATAATTTCAAAAATTACTTTGATTAGTTAAAATCTAAAAACATAATAAAAACTCAATATTGCAGGCTGGACTGCATTCAAAATAGTACTGAGCCTCAAGTTCGAATCCCCTAACAGCATTGATTGCAATCACTAGTTTCAAAAGCAAATAAACTTGATGACAATTGTGATAATATGCATAAGCGTCTCGTATCAAAAGTTAGACTGCTTGGTAGGAGTTTTCTGATTTTTCTCCGATACTACAACCCATGTGAGTGGTAATTGAACCAAAAAGTCCTCTCAGAAGACAATGTCCGCTCTTCATCATCCGTCGGTGGGTTATTCCTGGAACACAAGGTCCACGGACATTTGGAAAAACTTTATATTAAAGAACTATAGTATACAAAGTAGTTACAAAGTTCTTAAGATTCATGTATTCAAGAACAGGAACAGAAATTTTAGGACCCTACCATGTCCATATTCTATAAGCCTAATATTCCCCATTTAATTAAGAATTTTAAAATAAGTGAACATAAATCTCGAAGACCATGATAATGGCAATACTAACAACATTTAAAAATAAAATCGCCATATGCTCATGAATTGTAATTAAGATTTAAATGCTATTTGATATGCGCGGCAGAGAGTGTTGTGTTATTGAAAATACAAAACCTGTGACAGGATGGTGAAGGAAATTTAAATGGTGCATTGACATCAAAGAGAAAGTTAAAATTGAAAGCGAAAGAAAGTCACCATCGGAAATTTACAAATTGCCTGCTTACAAGAAGTAATTACATGCAATTTTACACTTTTGTAATTTTTTGTATGCAAATACACATATTTTTAAATAATTTGAGTAGTTTTATCTTGTAGTTCCATTTTTAATTTTTAAAATTTAATTTTACTGTATTAAATACTTCTTTTAAAATGGTGCTAATAAAAAAAAAATGTTTTGGGTGCTCTTTTTTGGTACAGCAGAAGTGCCAAACTTATCGCTTCTTTAACCTAAAAAAAAAAAAGCCTAATTTATTGAAAATTGTTAAATAAAATATTGGTTAATAATATAAAATTAAAGATGTCCATTATAAAAGAAAACAATAACATAATATAAAAAATATTTTCCGTTTCGTTTTTTTTAAATTATTAAACTGTTCAAGAAGTTTCAAACATAGAGATAAAAAATAGAAAATGTAGATTAATATTTAAATATATAATAAAAATTTTTATTATATTTTATAATTTCAAAAAATTAATTTTAATTAAAGTTAAAATCTAAAAAAAATAAAATCTCAATATAAAAATAAAAGTAATAAAATCTTCCTGTTTTATAGTTCAAAATAGTTTTTATTTTTAGCTACAATTTAAACTGCCATAGTAACTGCTAATAATATTTTTATTTTTACCTATATTTAACATTATAAGAATGCCACTATAACTGTACTCAAATTTTTATTTTTACCTATATTTAACATTGTAAGAATGCCACTGTAACTGTACTCAAATTTTTATTTTTACTTATATTTAACATTGTAAGAAGGCCACTATAACTGCACTCAAATTTTTCGTTTTACCTATATTTAACATTATAAGAATATCACTGTAACTATACTCAAAACTCTTATTAAAAACCTTTATTAATTTTTATCATATATTAAAAGTAAAAAAATAAGCAAGCGCAAACATCGGATAAATTTATTAGAAAAAAAATGTATCTCACAAAGTATTTCTACTACTAAAAAAATAACTAAATTAAAAATTTTATTTCAGTAGCCTTTCAAATATCCGTAATTCCTCTATTTTGTAAAAAAAAAGCTATTGTAAACAAGGTTAAAGGAATTTGGCACAATATTTACTGAAATGAAATGTGTCAAATTTGAGAAAAGGTTTTTAAAAGATTTCTTAGTTCTCAGAAATTATAAAGTTAATTTGATGGATTTGTCATTGAAACACAAATGTAAAATTCATTTAATCCTTTAAAACACAGTTTTACGAAACTTATTGCGTTATTCAGTTCTGTCCCAATTCAAAATTTACACCAAAGATACTAGTAAATATAATATAACAAGGACATGCTTATTCAATTCATCTATTGATGTGCATTTTTTGTTTGGGTTTTTACCATTAATCGCAACTTCCTCAAATGTCACTTGTCAGAAAAGAATAAGAAGAATCATTTTTAACAAATAAATAAAAGATTCGTTGGTTAATCATATTGCCAATTTGACAAGATAACTAATTCATTAGATGTGTACTTGAATTCATCAGTTTATAATTCATTTTTGTATTGAAAGGCGTTGCTTATCATCTTTTTACTTATCACCTTGAACACTGAAAGAAAAAAGTGGTGGTGTGACGTTCACATCTGTACGTCGACCCTACGCATAAGGATTAGAAAGAAAAAATTTATTGTTGATTAGAGAAAAAACATTCAAGGCTAACACATGAGGAATGCCTATAATTACGACTTCTCTGTTGAAATATTTTAAAAGGCTTATAGGTTATTTTGAACAAATCCTTTTATTGTCTGCAGCTATGAAAAAACTTGTACAATAAAAATGCATATTTTATGCACTTTCACTTATAAATGGCAATTACCTGTAGAATCTATAATAGTGGTAGAGTGAGAAAAATCTTATTTTGACGTCAACAAAGATAATGGATGGTAACTGGCGTTGTGCTACTGACAGATGATGAAATATTCTTTATTGTAAACTATGTTATTATCTGACAAAAAAAAAAAGATGAGCATTTTTAAAAGGAAGTAACTAAATAGTTTAGCTCCTTTTTTTGTAATATTTTATGTTAACTTGTTAAAATGTTACTGTAACATACTTTAGAATTAAATATCAGAGTTTTATAATAAAATGTAATTTTTATAAAGTTTTATAATAAAATGTACGTTTTTATCAGTTTTATTTTCCAAGAAGTCATTCACCACAGCTGTTAAACTCAAGGACTTCACTCATATTTAAAATAACTAACTATATATTTTTATTTCTTTTACTATAATATTTTATGTTAACTTGTTTAAAATATTACTTAACTTGCTTTAAAATTCAATATTAGAGTTTTATAATGAAATATAAATTTTGTTTATCAGTTTTGTTTAATTTGTTTATCAGTTTTGTTTAATTTGTTTATCAGTTTTGTTTAATTTGTTTATCAGTTTTGTTTAATTTGTTTATCAGTTTTGTTTTTGTAAATTTTGTTTATCAGCTGTCAAATGTAAGGAACTCGGCTCATATTTAAAAGGAACTAACAATTCGTTTACTTATTTAATATAAATACAATAAAAAACAAGCCACAAATAGAATTAAAAGACCCAATAAACAAATTCAATAAAGCATAATGGCAATCAAATAAATGGCAGATTAAGAACACGTCGTTACGAAGCGTGAAATTCAACACAGATAGACTATTAAATAGTTTACACAAAGATCCTTAAATTTGCAGAGGCAAATCTTCTCTGGTATCTTCACTCTTGCAGCCATTTTAATAATATAAAAATAGAATGTCCTAAAAAAACTTTAATTCAGAAAATATTTAGCAAACCATTAGAAATGTTTAGATTTTAAATCTTAATGGATACATCTTCACTAGTGCAGCCATTTAAACAGTATAAAATATCATTTTTAAGTGAAACTTTTTAATTCAGAAAATATTGAGCAAATCATTATCCTCTCCGTAAGAGCGGTACTATTTGCTTACTGTTCAATGATCTTAATACAAATGGACACAACATCGTCAGCATGATAGAACGAATGTACAATTTAATAGTATTATCACAGTTTAAAACAGTAGTCTTATCTAAATGTGTAATTAAATCTATGTATATGAATTTCAATGTGTAAATTTAATCTTTAAAAATAGTTTAACCTTTTTTTTATTTCTAAACTACTCACAGAAAAAAAGATACGGTTAAATTTTCAAAGTATTAATTACGTAAAGAAATGGTTTGAATTTTAATAATTGCTTTACTGTTTTTATTTAAAAACTTTCAATTTTAATGTTACAAAAAGATGTGAATTACATTAAACTGCTATTGTCACAATGTCTCTAATATGAATAATGAGGATATATTCCGTTATTAATGTCTCCGTTAAAGAATAATGTTGATAATTAATAAAGCGTTAAATTGTCCAAAAGCAGATCTTTCTCTATCCAGAAATTTTAATGCGTTGCCATTTTAACCAAAAAAACAAAACATCTTATAAAATCCTAAAGAAAACTTTCACACGGAAAATATTGAGGAAATTGCTGGGCTCTGACATCAGCTAATAATTTCATTTGATTCTGATTCAAATAGACACAACATCATTGTCGTCATCTTGACAAAATGAGGGATCAATTTTGTGATTATTATGACCTGATAATCTTATTTAATGAGGGAAATCAAATCTATATATATGAAAATCAAAGTGTAAATGTGATTGGAAAATATTTCTTAAAAATAATAACTTCCAAAACAATTAATCACACAAAGAGATGGTTTGAGTTATACTGATCGATTACTGTTCGTATTTCAAACTCATATTTTCAATGCTACAAAAAAGATATGAACTGTATTTATTATTACCTTCTTTCTATTTATTGTTACCTTTTTCTATTTATTGTTACCTTCTTTCTGAATGTTAGACACCTGTTGGCAAAGACTGATGATAATCAAATACATCATGAAAAACTGAAGCAATATTAAAAAAATTAAATAGCATATCTCTATCCAGGCGGATCTATGTTATCAGGAAAGCATTGAAGTGTCCTGTAAATAAATAAAAAAAACGTCATCAGTTTATCAAAAGATACAAGTAAAACTGAATATCACATTTTCAAATTGATGTTATTTACTTTTGTAACAAAAAAGTTTGAATTGTATTATTGATCTCTATATTAAATGAAAGTTATGATGATACTTGATCATACGTTTGCAGAAATTAACTTTTAATTATTTAGTTAAAATTAATTTTAAATATTAATGGTTTTTGATCTTATTATTTTTATTTAAATTCTGTTTATAGTAATGTTGTGTTTCTAGAGCAAAATAAAATTTCAGTTTATTTAATTCTTCAGTTTTTAAAAATTATATTTCTTGCATTTCTTTTACTATGCAAGCACGTGTTTTTTTAAACATTTATAAAAACATTCTAGAAATTCTTCTAAAATTCTCTTTATACATAACATTTCTTAAATTTCAAAATCTAAATGGGATTAGTAAAAATTTATAACTAATTTCGGTAGGATAAACAGATGTAATTCATTGAAACTCAGTTTATTTAGAATGTTATTACAAATTTATAAAAGAATTAATTACTTTTCTTACAATTGTATTAATTTTAATGCTTATAATTATTTATGCAATAAATGTATAGCTTATAATAAAACCATAATAAAAAGCTGAAAAAATAAGAGAAAAATTAAAATGACGAAACAAAAATAATATATAAATTTTAAGCAACTTCGCCAATTTTACCTGTAATGATAAAGAATATTATGCGTTTGGACCGCATTACAACTTTCATTAACATAACTAGCATTGAAAAATGCCGAAAAATATATTTGTACTATATAAAAAATATTTTTAATATTTTTAGATAAATGTCACGAAATCTTTTAAGATGTAATAATATTAAATTATACCACAAATACTTTTTCTTTCTTTCTTCTTCATTAACGCAACAGCCCCATGGCGGGCAAGACCGTCTGCTTACTGGCAGATTTCGAGATTGAGAAGGTTTTTTTAATGAGGTACGGTTGTTAGCCCTACGCCCAAGGCTTTGCAGTCATAAAAGACCTATGGCTTAAAGTGGATTCTGAACTACAAATATTCATGGTACCTCCGGGAAAACCCGTAGCCTGTGGCACCAAGCGAAAACGCCCTAGTCACTAGGTTATAAGGCCACATATTTTTCAACTGGACTTAAAAATGTTTTGCTTATGGATCTATCTATTGATCATCACTTTGTTATGAGATTATTTGTTCTTAAAACAAAAGAAGTGAAATAGATTCATTACTCAGAGTGCACCTGGAAATAAACTGTAAAACATTTGGTCACCCAATGTTGAACAAATACTTTAAAAGCAATATCTGGGATTTTGTACCCTCTGAATAGGACTAGTTCAGATTAAACATTTGAAGAAATTAAAAAAATATTCCTTGATTATAATATATAATATAAGTTTAATGATTTCAGCTGTGAGCTGTTTTTCGCCACATTTTAGCATCAATGCATAAATTACTATACAAGATACACTCTGTAGCAATAATGTTCAATATTAAGTTTTAAGATACAATATTCACTCCTCACAAATAAGCCTAATTCAAAAATACATCAAGGGTGCTTTTTATTTATTTAGATTTATGAAATGTAATTTTAAACTGAATGAAACAGAAAAAAAAAAAGCTGTCCTTTTGAAGGTTGCACATATTGACTTTGTAGTGTGCAATTGGCAACTAGATCGTAACTGGGTGAGGTTAATTTGAGATACTTGAGGTTGAAGAACTTACAGCTTTTTTGCAAAAAACACCGCACATATACATTTAGAGACATATACTTTTTTTAAAGAACAGATAATTATAAATTCGCGGGAGGACTACTTTCTAAGCCGAAAACCCGATAAAATCATGTGTGAAATATACTTCTTCTCTGAGGTGAAGTCTTGGCCTACAGACTTATAGATTTCAAAAATTTAAGTGAACGCTACAGGAAAATTTATAATGGGTAATTCAAGATTGTAACTATACAATAATTCTACCCATTGATTAAACAATCGAAATTTATTTAGAAAGATAAGACAAAAAATAACTATTTATAATTAAAATTCCAACTACTTTTAAAATGAATCTTATTAATTTTTTTTTTATATGATGTCATAATATTTATGCAACTCATGCTTATGTAACTAACAAAAGCATGATAATCGAAAAATATTAATTAAGAATGAAGAATGGTTATAAATATGAAAATTTGAAATGAAAAATAAAATATTATAACAGCGTTCAGTCTACGGAATAAAAATAACAAAATTTTCCATTGTTTAAAACGAAAAAAAATCTGAAGTCATTTTTTCGTTTTAAACAATGGACGCATTAACTGATGATTCAGGAGTAATGAATTTTTGACATGATAAATTATTTATTTTATTTCTTCTATAAAAATTATTAAAAAAAAACCATATATTTATCACTGAATCTTATTTTGCGTCACTGATTTACTTTCAATATTTAAGAATGTATAAAAAATATTTTAATAAAAATATAAAATATATATAATGTTAATATTTTTTTAAATGTTTTTTAAGATTTTTTGCCATGATTCTGTAAAAGAACAATAGCTGCATATGGAATGATTCTTCAGTTTCTCTAATTATAATATATCTTTTAAAAACAGGTTAAATATTTTAGATATAGTATGTTGATAAATGTGATTTCTTAATAACAATAAAAAAGTCTATGATTTTTTTTTTTTTTTTAGACTTTAGGTATGATTTAGAAAATTTTTCGCCCGGCATTACTATGATTGTAGACTTGTTACGAATCCTCTGATAATTTAATTAATTTTTAAGAATAAATATTAGAGACAATTAGATATTAAAGGTCAAGTTGATTTCAGTCTAAAACACTTGTTTTAGTAGGGCTATAAGAGTGTTATTGTCATAATAGCCTTTTTGCTTTGTCCAAGCATGACAATGGATTTTAGGGGGTATTATTTCTGTCGATTATTTATCAATGTTTTCAAACAAAAATGGCACTCACAAAATGGTACAAAAATGGTTTTCACATTTCCCTCTGACCAAACAGTAGGTAAACGATCGTTCAGAATATTTAATTAGCAAAATTAAAAAATTTTGCATTAAAAATAAAAAGCTACCTATACTTTTTATATCTCTGACATCGTTCTTAAACCAGGAGAGCACGCGCAAAGGCAATGAAACACCCCAGGTTAACCAAATGAATTGTTTGGGAAAATTTATTTTAGAAATCGGTTTTTCTCAATATCTTCTTTTCTTAGAATGACCCTTTACTTCCACGGGTTTTTATTTATTTATATTTTATTTTATTTAATCATTTATATTTTATTTTATTTATTTATTTATATTTTATTTTATTTATTTATTTATATTTATATTTTATTTATTTATTTATTTATATTTTATTTTATTTATTTACTTTATTTTATTTTTATTTATTTATTTATTTATTTTTTGAGGAAAGGACATTCTTTTTGGGTGTATGGTGTGCCTCAATACCCAGCACTACCATTCTTTCTCAGAATGTCCATTTTATTTTCTTAGGAGCACAATTATAACTATGATGTTTTGATTAGAGTTGGCGAATAAACTTAAATTAATCAAAAATATTAATATCTTTTTAAAAAATAATTTTTAAATTTTACGTTCATTAAAAATTTACCATTATTATCACTTATAAATTTTAAGTTGATTTATCTAAATTTAATGTCTAATAACAATTTTTAGTTAACTAACATTCCATAACTAATTCATTTTTTGATTAATTTTCATTAATAACTTTTAAGTTTATTAATTAAAAACAATATTTTAATTAATTAATTTCCGATAGCAATAATTTAATTTAATATCATTTTAATTATTTTTTTCCAAATAACAGTAATTTTTTTTTTTTGAACTATCTATGTAAAAACAAAATGGAGTCTTTGAGAAATTTATTGAAAGAAGAAGAAATTTTGATTTGTCGATTTACGATCTTTTTTTTTTTTTAACACTTTGGGTTAATTAGATTTGGACTTACAGTTTAACGTGGATACCGAACCACTCATAAACAACCATGCAACAGCCAGGATTCGAGCCTGAAGTATGTGGTACTAAAGGCAGAGTGCTAGCCAATTGGCCATCAGGCTAAAGAATCTCTGAAAAGCAAGAAATAATCAATATGTAACAATATGTTTATTTTTTTCTTTAACTTTTATCTGATTGCATTGTTTTTATTTAAATAATTCAATTAGTTTGTCTATAAAAGTTAACTAACCAACTTAATAACTATGGGAATTGACCTTAAGAAATGATATTAATATGTACCTTACTACATGACCTTAATATGTACCTATCCTTTTAGGTTCATGTCTTTAACACATTGGCATAGAAAGAGATGAAGGTTAGAACGGTTTGGTTTGTCGATCTACAGTCATTTTTGTGCACACATTGGGCTAATTACACGGGACCTACAGTTTAAGTGGATTCCGAACCACTAACAAACAACCATGCCACCGTCAAGATTCGAACCTCAAGCCTATGGTACCAAAGGCCAGAGCGTTAGGCAATTGGCCATTAGGCCGCTAAGAATGTCTTAAAAAAAGCAAAAAAATAATCGTTATATAACATTATGTTTAAATTTCTTCTTTAGCTTTTATCTGTTTGCATTGTTTAATTAAATAATTTAATTATTTTGCTAAAAAATTAATTAACCAACTCAATAACTGTAATGAATTGACCTTAAAGATTATACCTTTCAGATACATATCTTTAACACCTTGACATAGAAAAGAGATGAAGGTTAAATTTGTTTCGTTTCGCCATCTGCAGTCATTTTGTGCACTTTGGGCAATTAGACAGGGACCTACAGTTTAACGGGGATTCCACTCATAAACAGCCATGCCACCGCCGGGATTGGATCCTGAAATATGTGGTATGCCAAAGGCAGGGTTGGGTACAATTGGCCACCAGCCTGTAAAGAGAATATCTGAAAAAAAAAGAGAAATAATATGTAACATTATGTTTATTTTTCTTTAACTTTTATCTGATTGCATTGTTTAGTTAAATAATCTAATTAATTTATCTAAAAGTCAACCAACCAACTCAGTAACTGCAATGAATTGACCTTAAAAGATTAAATCTTTCAGGTACATGTTCTTAACACCTTGACACAGAAAGAGATGAAGGTTAAATGGGGTTTGTTTTCGCCATCTACAGTCACTTTGTGCACATTTTGGGCAATTAGACAGGGACCTACAGTTCAACGTGGTTTCCTCCTAAAATACAGAAGTTCATGATGCCACCGCCAGGATCGATCCTGAAATATGGGTACCAAAGGCAGAGAGAATGTTAGCCAATTGGCCATCGAATGTGTGTAAAGAATCTCTCTTGAAAAGCAGAGATAATATGTAACATTGTGTTTATTTTTTTCTTTAACTTTTATCTGATTGTTTTTAGTTAAATAATCTAATTAGTTTATCTAAAAAAGTCAACTAACCAACTCCAATAACTGTAATGAATTGATCCTTAAAGAAGATTAAATCTTCAATTTGCACATGTCTTTAAACACCTTGACATAAAAGAGATTTAGAAGATTAAAATTGTTTCGTTTCGCCATCTACAGTCACTTTGTGCAATATTTTTGGGCACTTAGACAGGGACCTACAGTTCAACGTGGGTTCCACTCCATAAACCAGCCATGCCACCGCCAGGATTCGAGCCTCTGAAATATGTGGTACCAAAGGCAGAATGTTAGCCAATTGGCCATCAGGCCGTAAAGAATCTCTCTGAAAAGCAGAGATAATATGTAACATTGTGTTTATTTTTCTTTAACTTTTATCTGATTGCATTGTTTAGTTAAATAATCTAATTAGTTTATCTAAAAAGTCAACTAACCAACTCAATAACTGTAATGAATTGACCTTAAAGATTAAATCTTTCAGGTACATGTCTTTAACATCTGACATAGAAAGAGATGAAGATTAAATTTGTTTCGTTTCGCCATCTACAGTCACTTTGGTGCACATCTTTTGGGCAATTAGACAGGGACCTACAGTTCAACGTGGATTCCACTCATAAACAGCCATGCCACCGCCAGTTCCGAGCCTGAAATATGTGGTACCAAAGGCAGAATGTTAGCCAATTGGCCATCAGGCTGTAAAGAATCTCTGAAAAGCAGAATAATATGTAACATTGTGTTTATTTTTTTTTTTTAATTTTTTTATCTGATTGCATTGTTTAGTTAAAATAATCTAATTAGTTTATCTAAAAAGTCAACTAACCAACTCAGTAACTGTAATGAATTGACCTTAAAAGATTAAATCTTTCAGGTACATGTCTTTAACACCTTGACATAGAAAGAGATGAAGGTTAAATTTGTTTCGTTTCGCCATCTACAGTCACTTTGTGCATTTTGGGCAATTAGACAGGGACCTACAGTTCAACGTGGGTTCCACTCATAAACAGCCATGCCACCGCCCAGGATTCAGCCTGAAATATGTGGTACCAAAGGCAGAATGTTAGCCCAATTTGCCATCAGGCTGTATAGAATCTCTGAAAAGCAGAGGAGATAATATGTAACATTTATGTTTATTTTTTTCTTTAACTTTTATCTGATTGCATTGTTTAGTTAAATAATCTAATTAGTTTATCTAAAAAGTCAACTAACCAACTCAGTAACTGTAATGAATTGACCTTAAAGATTAAAATCTTTCAGATACATATCTTTAACACCTTGACATAGAAAGAAATGAGGTTAGATCGGAGATGATTATTTTTAATGTTCCTTTTTTATAAATACTTAATTGCTCGTTTTTAATAATTGAAGCAAATCCGCAAATCCTTGAATATAAAATTAATTACAATAAAAAAGTAAAACAAATAATAATTTTTATTTTTATTTTTATGTTTTTACCAAATCAATTTTATTTTCTTCGATATTCTGATGACCCTGAAGCAAATTATCAGTAAGAATTTATAAAAAATTCTGCTTTTTTTTTATAAAACCACATTCCATGTAGTTTCATATGTTTATGCAACAACTGGTGTTTAAAAATTTATTAATTATTTTAATGCTTTTTCATATATTTTAAGGAATCTAAAAAGTGTTATCTTTTCTATTTAGTTCGGAAAGAATGTGCATATGTCCTTTGTAAATGCATTTTCATTGCTTTATAACAAGGAAAGGCATCTAAATTTTTATTTATTTAATATTTTAAAAAACTTGCACTTAATTTCATTCATTTACATTTCGTTTATATTGATGATTTTATATTACTTTATAAAATAATATAAAACATAAAAAAATTGTTTAAATAATTATTATTTAAGAAGTAAAAATAAAAAAAATTTTCATGAATTTTGAAGGATATTTTGAATTTTCTACTGGATTTTTACCCACATGTTAATTAGACCGGGATTTTTAAAAGATTTTAACCATTATTTCATATAATTAGCCTCATTTTGAAGGCACCAAAGCACCATATTATCAATTGTTCATTAAGCGCTTTAGTTTATTTTGGGAAAATAATTTTTTACATATTTTTCCCTTTGACTAATAAAATATTTTAAACAATTTCATAATTAATCATTTTGGGGTTAATTTGTCAATTAAAATTTTTTTTTTTTATTTCGCGAAAAATAATTCATTCTATAATAATTTTTCAACTAATAAAATAAATGAAACATTTTTAATCTTACTATAACGCATAAAAACGTTATCGGAAAAATATTAAAAAAAAAAAGCTTAAATAATAAAAAATAATTAATATATTATACTGTTTTAAAGATAATAAATATTTGATGATTTGAAATAATCATACTTGTGCTGGTTACAAAATATTTAACATACTATAATTTACATCATTGCTTCCCAAAATATAATTTCCAATTCCTTCACCTTACAATTTAATTAGCATTTTCCCTAGGTGTGTTTAATTTATGTATAAGTGTTCTCAGTGGTGTCCCATATGACGAATCTTAATGATGGGTGGACAACATTTTAAAATGGCAAGTTAGTGTGTTTTTTCTAGAACGATGTACTGAACGATAAAGCCTCTCGAAAAGTTCAAAGATTAGAGCTTCTCGTTTGAACATCCTATTAGAAAACTCTAACCCAGGGGGTCTCCAAACTACGGCTCGCGGGTCAAAGCCGGCCCGCCAGTGTCATCAATCCGGCCCGCGACAAAAAATAGCTTATTGTTGCTGTAATAAGTTGGATACAAAAAACACAGATTGATAATAACTCGGTTTTATTTATTTGCTAGGTAAAAGCAATCCACTCGCAAGGGAAATTCAGTGTTATCTCCACTCCAATAAACTGATAAAAATTGGGATGGATAAAAGCACATATTGGACATCTCGGCAATGAAACCGCTGATGAGCTTGCCAAGCAAGGCAACAAATGGCCAGCCAATTCAAATAAAAGTCCCCTTTCAGAATTGAAGGTTTTAAATAATCACCTCCTTTCTAAATGGCAAAAACAGTGGGATGAAGGATTTACGGGTCGACCTATTTATGAAATTATTAAAAAAGTGTCGGCATATTCTGCTGGATGGACAAGAGAGGAGACCATGTTTTTAACAGGGGCATGGTCCATTTCCCTCTTACCTACAACGATTTCATCTGAGGGACGCAAGCTATTGTTCTTGTGGAGATATGGGTAATCCTCTTCACTATGCTGCCACCTGCCCACTTACTTTATCATGGCATATGAAGAAACCTTCCGAAGAGAATACTATTCAATGGAAGATTAACATCTTAAAAAATGCAAAAGGGTCTCGACTCAAAATCGAAGCATGATGAACTTTATTTGTGAAAATCAAATCTTACTTATCCCGGACTAAGTGTCAAACAATATTTTTTGTACACAAATTTTTAAACAATCTTTAGTAACATACTTCTTTTTT
This sequence comes from Caerostris extrusa, assembly GCA_021605095.1. NCBI lineage: Eukaryota > Metazoa > Arthropoda > Arachnida > Araneae > Araneidae > Caerostris > Caerostris extrusa. Next base: position 18,121 of record BPLR01012915.1, on the reverse strand, counting down.
CTACATATATATATTTTTCTTACTCTGTGCGTGTGTGAATGTATTTATAAACAGAGTAATCCTGCTTTATAAAACAATTGACATGTGTTTACTCATCATGTGTATATACTTATAGTTTTGCTTCTCACAAAGATTTAAGTGTGTGTATATCTATATATATATATTTTTTTTTTTTGCGTGTATATTTTAAAGTAATTTTACTTTTTAAATAATCTAAGTGTTTGCATATACTGTGTTAGAATATTAAGGTAATTCGCTGTTAAAATAATTTATTATTGTGAATCATGTAAAAGTAATTAACTTTATAAAATAATCTTTGCTTGTGTATATATTTAAGGTAACATAACCGTACTATGTTTGCATATTTAAGTAATTTGTTTTACAAAACAATTTATGCTTGTGTATGTATCAAAGGAAATTTTGTATTATAATGTATATAATTTAAGTGGGTGCATCAGCATATTTCTAGGGCACACTAAATTTGAAACAATTCGTTTTCTTTTCATTATTAGATTCCAAATTGCAAATCAAAATTTTTTTTTCTTCTTATTTCAATCCTTCTTCAATTTTTAAATTTTTGACATTTAGTTCAGTTCTTGTATGAATTTTCCCCATTGTTCAGCTTCTGTACCTCCAAAAGTGAATTATGCAAAACTTTTCCGCCTCCATCGTGCGTCCTTTCCTTTCACCCGCATCATTCCCAAACTGTATAGGGGCAACTCAGCTCTAGGCACAGTGATGTGGTGTGTGGTGTAGTAGTAGTAGTAGGTAAAGCTTAATGACAAGCATGATACGAAACAAATTTAACTTAATCATAAGAACTAACAAATAATTGAAATGAAACCCACTAACATTATAAACTAGTGAGCATCCGCGGAGCGCATACTCGGCGACTAGTCTAGAAAGTTATAGATAAAGGCAGAAAAATTAAATCGGTTTTGGCCCTTGGTACTTACTGGAGTAAACAGTATGGCCCTAAGGCTGGAAAGTTTGGAGACCCCTGCTCTAACCAATCAATCAGCAATCGCTATGAGACTCTTTTGATACAATTACTTTAACTTTAATTAATATGTATCAACAAATATAAATTATAAACGTTTTTTTTTTAATTTATTTATTTCTGTAATTCCGGAGGTTTGCCCTTCATTAGTCATCATGGAGAACCGTTGCTAATTCAGAGAACTGGAGAATTGTTATCAATTTTACAAGAACTGGTAATAAAAGTATATCCAAAGTAATGAATGTAATTCACAATTTATAATCGTAGGAAACTTCATACAACTAAAACAAATGCTAAGATAATATTTGCTTTATTGACACAGACTTAGAAAACTTATTTACTTCAGAAAAATTATCTGTGACTATTTTAAACAAATCTACCATTTTCTCAGAGAAGTGATTGGAAATACGGATAGAAGTGATATATTTCTCTCAGAAGTGTTTGTGCCACCAGGAATACAGGCTATTTCAAGCTCAAAAACCATAACAGACGAAATACGTTTCCGGATAAAATTGTATATTGGGCGTTCATTCCGTTAGCTAAGTCATATGAAATGGATATCAACCACCTAAGCGTTAGAGAAACAATGCATGTCGATTTCATTCAATCAACTGCTTTAATAAGAAAATTGCATATGGCGACCTAAGTATACAGAACGTATACAGTCATATACAGCACCATAATACTAAATATGCAGTGAAATACTAAGCCAATATATACAGTCAAAATCCATAGCGTCCATTTCCGTTATACAGGTCATATACGAAATGGATACCCGTCATCTAAGCGTTAGTGAAACAATGCATGTCTGTTTCCGTCAATCAACAGCTTTATTAAGAAAATCGCATATGACGACCTAAGTATGCAGAATGTATGCAGTCATATATAGCACCATATACCAAATATACAGTGAATACCAAGCCAATATATGCAGTGAATACACTAAACGAATATGCAGTGATAAATATATACAATGGAAATACAAAGTGAATGAGTGGATATACCATAATAATAAGTATACAGTATACAGGAGCATTTATCCCATTCCAGCCATGCTTTTTATTTACTATGTGGTTCTGATTCTTATTAGCATTCTGTATTTTTCCTGGTTTTGAACATGGAGTCCTGAACAATCTATAGAGTTTAAAATAATAAAACATAATCAGGCATTTATTTTCCTTGGTGGTTTCATTATAAACAAAGTACTGAAGGAACAGAGACTAATATATGTATGCATAGGTAATGTTATCATCTGAAGAATGGCAACATTTATTCTATAAAAACTTTGGTCCCTGACGGCTTCTAGACAAAACCGATTATTTCTTTACAGCGCGTGTAAAAATGCGTTCATTGTTTGTTTGTTTTATGTTTCAATGTCGCATATCATCTGCTCAAAGGCTGATCACTTGCTCTTTTACACGTTATTTCCCACTGAGATAAAAGAAAAAAGCTGATCTTTCCGTGATGAGCTACCAGGTGATAGCTCAACATGGATTACCCTTCATTATCTAGAAAGTAATGTTTTAATCTCAAAGAATCGACAAAAATACAGCTTATTCATTACATTTCTGAAGCGCCGTGGAAAATGGGCATGTTTAATCAACAGAGGTGTTTTTTTATACGTCACTGATAACCATCCTTACATTAGATTGGTAAAAACTATTACAACGTCACTGCAGATTTTTAGTACAAAGAGTGGAGCAATTCCGCAAGCCCTTCCTTACTAATTTGTAATAGCTGGCAGTGGATGTCAGCTAGCGCAATGTTGCATTTAAGAGTTCTATTGGCGCTGCTGTTGGTAGCAGGTAGGGAAGTGTTTCATACAAATTTTAATAGAAGACACTTAAAAAATTTCATCTTATGTTGACTGCTTTGTTGACTAATAATGTTATTAATGTTACTAATATTGACTAATAACGTTACTAATGCTGACTAATAATGAAAACTCATTATTGCAAATTTTTATTTTTATTGTGTTCTAATTTTTATATGAAATGAAATTTATAATATATGCAATAAATAAAAATAAGAATATTTTTTTCTAGTGCTCTGTTTTCATCAGAAAACTTGGTTTGAGTTTAAAAGAATAATTAGTAAAAAAAAAAAAAATTTGTGAAAACCTTTTTTTTTTTTTTCATTTTCGTCTTAAATATTTGAAGTCACTATAAAATCTATGGATTATCTGAAATATTTTTGCTTTTTTTATTTTAAAATTCGCATTATCATTTTATTAGATTATTATTAAAATTCGCATTATTAAATCCGTCTTATTATTAAAATTCGCATTATTAAATCCGCCTTATTATTAAAATTCGCATTATTAAATCCGCCTTATTATTAAAATTCGCATTATTAAATCCGCCTCATTATTAAAATTCGCATTATTAAATCCGCCTTATTATTAAAATTCGCATTATTAAATCCGCCTTATTATTAAAATTCGCATTGCCGTTAAATAATGTTTCACAATGAGGTTTAAATAAGTGTGAATTTCTAATATTATCTTGTCAATATCTTGAATACTTTTATATTGTGAAAAGAATTTTTAATGGGTTTATTTTTCCAATTTATTTCATTTCAAATGACCCTTGTCATCATTATAATAAAAGTAAAAATAATCATTTAAATAAAAAATAATTAAAAAAATAATAATAAATATATAAATAAAAATTAATATATATATATATAGTAAAAATAAAATAATTTATTTTCAAGAAATATATAATATAAGTGAATATATAATAAAATGTATAAGTAAAAATAATTATATTTTTTTAGATGAAATTGAAAATTTTCGTAATTCAAAATTGAAATAATTTTTCATATAACTACGTTGAAATGCTATATATTATAAAATAAATAATTTTTTGTTTATTATTTTTCAACTGATTTTTAAAATGAGTTTTTTAAATATCATTTGGTATTCAAAACTATTTATCCCTAATTAAACTTTATAAATTAGTTTTAAGCGAAATAAAGTTTACTATTATAGGTTTATTTCCAAAACATCAAAAAATAATCAAAATTATGATGAATGGTAAACTCTTCATCCATAAATAAAAATCAATGCAAACTTGTGTTTACTACGGAAAAAGTGTTTTTAAATCATAAACAAGCTTTCACACCTTCTTCGTGGGCTGCTTATTCAATTAGGAATTCAAAAGTTTCACGTTTACATTTTTTCCATGTCTTTTTATTTCAATAAAAACTCATTATACAGAAAATTTCTAACTTCATAATTATTCTTATCACATTTGATTTAATTACTATTTCGTGTTTGAAATATTAATAAATGCATGGAAATCAGCGGATTTTTCATGCATACGTGACTTACTTTTAAAATTTCTCTCTGTTAGTTTTTTTAATTCTTGGTGGGCACAAATCAAATAATAAAATATCAACATTAATATTATATTAACAATTATATCAACATTAAGTGTATTTTTATGGTGTTTAAGAATAAAAATAATAATAGGGGAGTGATTGATAAATTATCGATAAATTTAAAATATTTTTATTACATGATAATTTATATTTAGTGAAGAAACTTTTTGTATCGAAATTAAATTTAAGTAAGTCAATAACTTTAACTGATCCATAAGCAAATACATATAAGCAATATAGCAAATACATACAAGCAATATGGTCAAATATATATACAAGCAATATAGACAAATATATATAAGCAATATATAAATACATATAAGCTTATAATCTAATCCATAAACAAATACATAAAATCATACATATATGCCAATTCATATAAAAACTTTTGAACTAATTGATTTGAACTTTTGAACTTTGATTTGAACTAATGTTCTATTTAGTTGAACACTCCATATAATTCTCAAAAACTGATGATGATTGGTTAGTCTAGAAACACAGGTATATAATAAAAAAAACTTTGGGACAAAATGAATTTTTCTTTCTAAGTAGGCTGTTGACGTCAAAATATCCTACATATATTTCAGATTCAATTATGTTAGATGCTATGGTGAACCCATTTCTACAGCAAAAACTTGCAAAATATCTATTTTAATATTAGTTCTTTGAGAAGGATATCTTATGAGGGCAATTAAGCAAATTGAATTTATCTTCAATATAAATTTTTCAACTATTAAATATAAGACACTGTTATATTTTCCATTTATTGTTATTGAGCAAGTAATCGAAAAGTGAAATCAAATTTACTCCACGTGTGAAGTACACAACTGCGCAAGTGCGAGTGCTGACGTCTAAATGTCGAATGAATGTACTGAAAGATTAATACTTCTTGATATAGAGATTATTATTTCTTGTTCATTTCAATCAATAATTCGTAAATGCTAATATATTAGTATTAAAACGTCTTTTGCTATCAATTAATCTATAGCATGTTTATTTAAATTCTAGGTAGGAAATGCAGATATAAACACAGCTTGTTAATTAATTTTAGGAATTTATTTATGTTTACAAATATTTTTGCAAATATTGCATGTTTTATTAAGTGTACATGTATGTAATACATGTACATTATTAATGCATTATACATGTACATTATAAATATATTATTATACATGTATTATTTTTACAAATATTTTACTCATATCCTACTTGCCTTAAGGGTTACTTTCATTGTGAAATTCCCTCAATTGATATTGCCATAGAATTTGCAATTGGAAAAACCTGGTTTCAAATTTTCCCTCATGGAATAGTATATAATTAATTTTTTGCACCTGAACAATGATATCAATTTTTTTATAATTATTTATTTTATCTAGAGTTTAGATCAAATAATTATGGTAATTAAATATTGTTAAAAGTTTGAATGCGTAATTAACCATCTCAAGAAACTGCGCCATTTTGATAAGTTATTGAACACAGCAAAATTAAGATTGAAGGTTTTCATTTCAAGTAAAAATACGAAAGAAATTCCTTTAAATTATTTTCAATCATGATGTAAAAGACTTCTTGTGATGATAAGAATTTATAATTAGTTCAAACATATCGAAATCAATATAAATTCTTTAAACTTTATATTTTTATAAGCATTCATCTGTTAATTTTTAAAAAATCAATTACGACTTGGTCTTTTAAGCCTTTATAAGAATTAACTTGTAGTTCTTAGAAAAAGATACCCCTTTTGATTTTCATCAGTTCAGCTAGAACGGAGATCAGAATATAATTTGCTGTTGTTGTTTTTATCCAACTTGGTAGATATTATGATCCAAAGATGAACCTGTATGGACATGGTTGAAGGGAAAAAGGAGCGGCTTCTGTTATGATGGAGCACCCGTAGGTAGAAGTCTGACTTGGTTCCCTGACTGTAATGTTGACCGTCATATGAGACGGGGAGCCTACGGCTTAAATGGATTCCGAACCATTAAAACATCCATGGCAGTGCCGGGACTAGAAGGCAAAATCTATGGCACCGAGCGCCAGAGCACTAGACACTCAGCCATTCAGGCTATATAAGATTTGCTAACATGCTATTGTCCACCTAAACATGCTAACATGTTATCGTCCACTTTCTTGTTAACATGTTATTGTCAACATGTAAACAGTCCACTTAATTAGTCTGACAATAGAAATATATGATTTGCTGACATGTTATTTACTGTCAAACCAATTAAATAGACTTTTTCTGATTTCGGTCATATATAACACAACTAAGGTAATAACCCTTTTTTTCTCCTTCTCTCACATGAAAGTGGTGAGCCTGTGATAATTCATCTTGAATAACGTTGAATCTGCTACATATCCGCAACATAAGTCTCAAATTGCTTTAAAATAATGTGATAATGGCGTATAAGTATAGTCTTAACAAACAAAACTTAAGAAATTGTATATTTATTATGGCCTTCTAAATAGAGATTCACGGTTAAAAAGCATTTTTTATCACACGATTCAAATGAAATTTCATTCATTTTACACAGTTAAGTTCAAGTATTTCTTATTTCAAATTAAAAATGTATGGATTCGGTTTTTGATTGGAGTGCAAATATTTGCCGAAATGAATTAAATTTTATCAAAAGATAAATTAAAGCACACGTGATTTTGAAACTCTATGAAAATAATCAATATTTTGATTTTTAAAAAATTCTTTTGATAGCAAAATTGTTTTGGAATCATTAATCTCTCATAAATGTGGTGATTCGCACTGAATAATGTTGAAACTGCTACATATCAGCTGCATAAGTGTTGAATTCCTACAAACAAATGTACAGGCGTTTAACTATATTCTTAACAAACAAAATGAAACCATGAATTCTAAAACCTAGAATAAAACCTGAATCTCTATTATGACATTCTAAATAGAGATTCAGGATTTAAAGCATTCTTTTATTAAATCAAGATTCAGATGAAATTTATTCGTTTTACACAGTTAAATTCAAACATTCCTTTTCCTAATTAAAAACGTAGGAATTCTGTTTTTAATGAAATACAAATATTTGCCGAAATTAATTACACTTTATCAACAGGTAAATTAAAACACACATTATTTAGCAGCTCTATAAAAATAATCAATATTTTGATTTTCAAAAAAAATCTCTTTTTGATAACAAAAATGTTTTTCTTTCTGTTTAGTCTGCGTCAGTGCTGTATCATATTCGAATGAAGTAGAAGATGCTGAAGATTCATTGGAGGTCGATTCTGATGAAAGTTTATATGATGCCGTGTTTGATCCAGATGATTTGACAGCTCAACATCCCAAGAAACATTCAAAAGAGAAGAAGCATTCAAAAGAAAAGAAACATTCAAAAGAAAAGAAACATTCGAAAGAAAAGAAGCACTCAAAAGAAAAGAAACATTCGAAGGAAGCCAAAAACAAGATCACGATTCCGGAAGATGCCATTGTATTGCCTCATGAAAAATTCTGTCAGTACTTCTACGTCTTCGATGGCAAGCAATCCAACGTATATAAATGCCAAAAAGGACATCATTTTGATGCTGATAAACTTCAGTGCATGAAAACTAAAGACGTTAATTGTGGAAAGCGGAAAACATGTTGGTAAGGAATGGTTTTATAAATTATATCGATATTTCTTTCTGTGGTGATGTTAAATATTTATACTGATAGCTTTTGGTTTTCTCATAATAAATTTAATATAGGATGTCAGAAAAACTGTTAGACACACTAAAAGTTATGTTCAAGGAAAAAAAGAAATAAAAATAAAACACCTTTCTTAACTTACAAAATTTAGTGAATCTTTATGTATCCAAGTTATATTAAGCATCTGAAGAATTATGAAATAAAAAGTGAATACTCTTCAGATTTAACTTAATTGAATTTTCATGTGTGGTTAAATGGTGTCTTTTATACGTCTTGCACTAATTTGCTGGAACTTAATCAATATATCATAGCTTATGTTATTAATTCCATAACTACTAAGGACAAATTTTAAAAAAATATAGCATAAATTCAGTATCTTATGGATGCTTTACAATCTATCAAGATTTATAATATTAAAATTTATTAAATTTACAAGGATATTTTGTTCATATCTCTTCAAATTCTTTACATAATTATGTGATGTGCCCAATAATTCTGAAGCAACTTGTATTTTGCTGAGAATATATGTAAGGGAAATTTCCTACTATATAATAAGCTGGTATTGTCATGTTTCATAAAATTTAAATACATTTTAGCTTGATTAGTTTTGTTGAGGAAAAAAATATTAATAAGACTATAAAAATATTAAATCTATTATGCGGTCATAATCTAGATGTAATAAAATATTGACTTTTTATAGAAAAACATTTATTATTTACTATTTTCTAATACCGTAAATCTTATATTTTTATTACATCTATACCGTAAATCTTATTTTCTTATATCTAATACCGTAAATCTTATTCACCTTAGAGCAAACTTATAGTAAAATTAGCATATTTTTCCCTGACATTTTTTTCATAGGCGTTTGTAATCAAATGCAACTAAAAAATGAACCAACATTTATTACAAGGAAAACTTTACAAACATTCAATTCTTTCATCTCTGAAAAGAATTGCAATATATCATTAGAGTTAATATTCGACACATGTGTCTGGTAGATTCTGTAATTTCTGTCTGGTATATTACTATATTATCTGTATCATTAAAACTTAGAATGTTAGTACCATGTCCTCAAGGAAAAATGTAGAAAGTTAATTACAGAAATTGAAAATGCGGAACGAAAGTCGAAAAATTTCATTTTAATTAGGGATTTTCCTATTCATAATGCCATGCTTCTACATCTACTACTCAATTCGTTCAATTTCTTCTTCTATTTCTACTACGTATTTCTTCGATTTATCAAACATTTCTACTGTAACACTTTAAGCAGCTTTTTTTTTTAATCTTCACCCACGATAGAAGCAAAAGGAAGGTCATTCAAGGTTGTAATCAATCAATCAATCAGACATTTTTCGTAACTCGATGACTGCAGGTCAGGTTTAAAAGATAGTAGGTGAAAGATCTCTGCGAAGATGCTTATTTCTGTACATTAAAATTATTATTAATTCCGATTCGAGATGAAAGTAAAAGCTGTTGCGTAAAAATATATCAAAGATACGTGGTTACATTTCATAAATTCTTCTATGAAAAATGAAAATAAAATGTATTTATAAAAAAAATGAAACTGAAAGTAAAATGCATTTTATATATTTGTTTTATTTTATACAAGATACAAGATAAAAACTATTATGGGTTTTTACAAACAATGCCAGATTTTATGAATTTAAAAAATACTTAAGTGAAAAAAAAAAATTAATTTTAAAATTAAAGAAAATGAAATCTCATGGTGTGGTCATTTTAACTTTCAAAACATATTCTCAGAACATTTTCTGAAATTTCTATTTTTATTTTAATAAAAGTAATTCATTTTAAAAAATAATTAATCATTAAAAGTATTTTCTGAAGTAATAAACACTTATTTTATGAAAACGAAAAACGAGAGCAGAATACAAATCTAATTTTAAAATTGCAAATTTTAGCAAAGAAAAAAATATATTTAAAAAGTTTTTCCTAAAAAAATGATCTCATGATTTAATAATAAAAATAATTATATAATTAATATATGAAATATTTGATATAAGAATATAATATTTTCTAAAACATAATGTTTTTCTAAACTAATATTTTCATAATATTTTCTAAACTAAACATAATGTTTTAGATAACATCAACAACATGAAAAAAAAATCCGATAATGCAATCCCTCAGAACATTCATAATCAAAACTTATTCATGTTGTTTTCAAACAAAATCTAATCACATGAAAAACTTCAATCATCATTCCTTGTGCATGATGGAAAAATTAATCCACTTATTTCCTCCTCACAGCGAGCAGCGAAGAAAAAGAAAGTCCGTGTCAACTACAAATGTCGAAATCGAATGGTTTCCACCCGCACGAGTACTACCTGCCACCCTACTACAACTATGGTGCGACAAACAAGAAGGCAGAGCTGTTCATAACCACCAGGAAAGCACGTTCGACAGCTGTTTTCAGATGTGTACTTTCAGAGGATACGTTGATTGCCAAACAGAATTGATCCGAATCAAGTCCCACAAAATTCAATCAACTAACAGAAATAATTAAATTGGGGTGAGGCGCCAGGCCAGTGCCAAAGGTGGGCCAACTCATTGGACAAGTGGTCATAATGGTTTAGCTCTTACAATAAAAAATATAACAATTTAATAAAAACATTACAATTATAAAAATAAATTTATGATATATATCAATGTATATATATATAAAATACATTACTTTTAATCTTTTATATTATTAATATTTTTTGTTCAAGATCCAAGAACAAAGACCAGCCATTTCTAATGACGATCAAAGTGATATCTTGAAACTTTTCTACCACGAAGAGTCCCACATCAGACCAGATCCCCATCCAGCCAACTTCTCCAGAGAATCACCAAAGTGGTCAAAAAGGATCAGTTGAGCCATAGGGCGGGCGCAGCATTACAATAGCGCGAAAAGCCTCCACCGCTTTAAAAGTCCTTGCTTCATTGATATGTCTTGTTTTTTACAGCAGCCAAAAACAAAACAGCTAATCCTATCACAAGGGTATTGCAACCTCTACACTCACCAGAGCACCCAGGGGACACCCGCGAAGCCGAAGAATGCTACGACGCGTAAGCAACCCCCATATAATAAATTAACGTGAAATTACGGAAATTATTATCTTTATAGAAACATTAATTTCACCAAAATTTATTTAATCCTAAACATACTATATGATTATCTTGAAAAATTATTAATATCGCTGATGGTTTAACGATTAATCAAAACACTACTGACTGATTTAGGTTCAATACCATCCCCAACCCAAGCTAATATTACATATAATAATATTAATAATAAATAAAGAATACACAACAATAAAAGATCGAATTAAATTAGAAATAATTTTATATACATAATATTTGAAAAATAACCAACAAAACAATATAATTAGAATAAATTGCACTCAATTAAGAATAAATCATATCTAGCATCAATCAATATAATAATATTTATCAATCAAGTAAATCTCCTTGAAACCCTCAAAATAAAAATCATAAAAATTTACATGCTAGATTAAAAAGTATTACAAAAGTTTTAGAAACCGAATAGACATAATCTAAGGTATAATTAAGAAATATATTTAGTTATATGATGATCAAACAAACCACTCCATTTAAATCCCTTTTAAAGCAAACATCTCAACATAACGACTGAATAAATACTAATTGAACGAAAATATTTCAGTAATCATTCAGATATTCTAAGAATATTACTTAACATTAATTACTTTAAAAATAATTCACCCCTTATCACTAGCATCAACGAGGCTGTCATGAAAAAAAGAAGCACCCATTAAACTGGTCATAATGATAAAAACAAAACCGATCCAATTTTTTCCGCCTCGAAAATTTTAGCGCCCCTAATATCACCCAGACCCATGACTAGCCAAACCCAAGTCAATGCCAATTGTAAAATAAATGCATTGAAACAACCAACAGAAAAATGTGGTTTATTTCACTTACTCACAGCTAGTGAAACAACAGTGAGCATAGTAGAGCCTCCCACTGAAAAAACATTCCAGATCTGACAGCAGACTTAGTAATCCACACCTCACCCCCACCATAAAAAGTACATAATCAAAGTTATTTCATATCACAGATATCAAAAAGCCTCTTAAGGCACCCATATTCGATAGGACCTCCCAGAAGTAACCAAACCCAAATCATTGCTGACAATATAGATCCTACAGTGCAAGTAAAAAACATTCCTCAGTATGCAGTTAATTATTTTTACCAATCATATTAAACCCATGTTTTAAAAAATTTCAACAGCTTAGCAATAGAATGAATAACCTCCAATTAATCAATACCATTTGTAAATGGATACTACCAAAGTAAGACATTTTCATAATGAGAGCACATTTTCAAAAATATTGTTAACAAATAGTATTTATTCTTTTCTTTCTTTTATTAATCCATTTCCCCATTATTAATATTTTATTTTATATTTATTCTTATCCATCTCGCTTTATGTATCCTGTAATAATTATGATATTGCATATAAAATCTTAGAATGTTACTGTTGTTAACAATATAATTGTGATTCAATATTGATTTTATGAGGGTAAACAATAATGAAAACTGAATGATATCCTTATACACGAGAACTACTTAAAGTTAATGAACAACTTATCGAATAGAATAATTATCCTCAATCCGTTTTTTCAAACAGAATAATGAGATAATTTAATACACCAATCCTTAATGCCGTAAACAGACATTCCAACATTTTGTATTATGATTATATGATTGTTTTAAGTATGATTAACAATTTAAAAAAGTTCTTATATATTAATTTAAAACATTAAAACTTCAAAGTTTACATTTAAAAGTTAAAGTCATGTTTCAGTGATTTAAAGTTCTAAAAAAAAGTCCAACAATTTTATTTAGATTTAAGTTTTCAATTATTATTAGTAGAAAATCAGAATGTTAACTAGCAACGTAAAATCACAAAGTTTCTAAACACAACAAGATTTTTATTATTTTTTTTCATCTATTTTTTTGAAATGTGAACTCTTAATCATTTAATATTATAAATAAAATATATTTCAAAGTGTATTACAATATTTCAAAGCCCAGTAATCATACAAAAGCTCAAAGTGCAGAAGACCTTACTAACCAAGTAACCCTCAAACCTCGAAATGCTATCCAAAGCTGTAATGGCCCAGAGTAGCGGTTGATAAATTCTTAGCCAAGACTGTCTACTAAAACATCTTTTTAAACTCAAAATGTTCCTTCCACGATTGCACTTGTGCAGCACCAGAAGGGTTATGGACTTCCCCATCACTCCACCAACCTGTGCTTCCACAAAACCCTTCTCGTGGCGTTCCAACATACCCAGAGATACCACTGCTCGCCCAAAAAGTAACAAGACCAGTTTTCAACCTAAATTTCCTTGCATATGGTGTTTAATATTTTTTCTTTTTCAGTTGTTGACATTGGCCTCTGACATCTGTGTGAAATTTGATCTAAAATATTCATATAGAGCTTGAGTCTACAATTTGTTTTGTAGAGATGTAAAACGACTCAAGCAATCTTTGAAAATGTCTCTTCAATCGACTAGTGCGTATCCCCGAGTGGATCTTTTGAGCTTAGGGAATAGCCAGAAAACAATGCTAAACTAATTTGAATACGGTGGTTGTGGAACGATATGAGCTCAATTTTGAGGAAAGATCACTAAGAACAATGCAGTGTCAACGCAGCATTCAGTGCTTTGGTACCAATCAAGATGAGGCATTTGAGCCCCAACATCTCTTTAAAGGGAATTTTGAAACTGACGGTTTTGGCACCTCCCAATTTTTTGACGTGAGCTTCGTCGGTCGAGGTTGGCAGACCATCTTCGCTTTCAACGCGTTCTCTGCCTCTTTAAACCGTTTTACCACCCTAAACATTATTTCCAATATCAAGAATACTCATCGAATGCTCATAACTTTCTATACGTTTCTACAAACAAAATTTAACGTAAGTTCTTCTCAAGTAATTCAGACATTTCAAAATCGGAATCATTTTTACATCTCACAAAACCAGGCGTAACACAAGCACAATGAATATTTTAACGCAAAACACACACACACAGATGTCAATGACAATAAAGCCAAACAACCTAAAAGAAAAAAGTACTATACCCGGGAAATTTAAATTGAAAACTGGTCTTACTTTTGACATGCTAGAAATGTACTCTGTTGCAGCATTTGTGTGTGTGTGTGTTCTTTTTCCCTTTTATTCTTGTCTCTCTACTGCAATTGCTTATAATCTGCCATTAGAAATAAAAAAAGTTGTATATCACTGTCTTCGTTAACTTTTCAGGATTCGAGATGAAGAATAGCCAATTTTGATCGATCCTTGTCCCTATTTCATCTGTGTAGACGCCTACTATGGGTCAAGCGCTACCCCTCACATAGAACACTGTCTCCATGTAACATCAGCGGCCAACCCCAACTGTACGCTTGTCTGATAGATCACAATAAAGCTGATGCTTATATGCATGGGAAATAATCTTCAGAAGTATCGTGCAATAATAAATCATTGGTAAATAGTCAATTTTATTATAACATGTCCTTTGAAGAATAATTGTGGATTATTTTAAGCACATGAATATCAGCAAATAAAATAAAGTTACTTTAATACTAGAAGACCCGGCAGATGTTGTCCTGCCCAGAAAAAAAAAAAAACAATCCTGGAATCTGATCGTAGTCATCTATCGAGTCCAATTGTGAATTTAAACCATAATTATAGAAAGTTTTTTTAGTGTTGAATTAAGATTATATGTCCTCATGTGTGAATTAAAAACCTCATCTTTTCATTTAAACCTTTTGACTTTTACATGATATTTTATTTTTTGATTAAAGTAAACATACATAGTTGCAATGAAGCCATATATATATAAAGATACGGACTTTTCATGATATGAAGGTAATTATGCATTTAATGCATGAATATGTATAAATTGGTGTAATATTGTCACGATTTTATTTACTCTAATAATTTTATATTAATTCTAAGTATATCTAACCAAAATATCACCCATCTTTTTTTCTCTCTTATTCTACGCTCAAGCACAAAAGATAGTAAAAATTATGCAACAAACAATTATTTCTTGCAGACGAATCTTTCATCTGCCCTCCGAGAAGGTATTTCGGGCTGACGGGAAGAAAACTGCAAAGCCTCATACCAAGGTGTGGTGTAAGAACGGCAGAGCAGAACGTATGACTTGGCCCGGAAGGGTGTGAACCGTTTGACAGTGACGCAAAATTTTCTGTAATGTTAAAGAGGATAACGTGGGAGATATCATCCAGGTAAGGTGCCTTTATGGTAGTTTTTCAGTGTGTAGTTTGTTACAAAAATATGGAAATACTTGATCGTTCAGAAGCCTGACCTCTATATTAAATGATTTATATAGGGTGATTTAATATCATTACAAACAGAGATCTATTATATTACACACAGAGATGTATAGATAAGGCACACATCTCGCATATCTGTATATGCGACATACTTAGCGTTATATGTCTGTGAGATAGGCAACTGATTATTTCAATTGTCTGGTTATAAAGCGCAAAAGCGGGAATATTTATTCAGAGATTTTAGTGTGATGTTTAATGGTTTACGTCAGATTTTATATCTAAGAATTATTCACACAAACAAGAATATAATACATTATAATTCTATGATGCATTCAATACTTATCACGTATCAATATACACTAGTTCTAAATACCCTATGAGGGGCGTATTTTTCTCTGCGATGTAATTTATTAAATTTTAATATTTACAGAAAATAATACTCTTTTTTCCTTTTATTGTTATCAGTTTTCCTTCTTTTATTTTACCACTTTCCTCCTTATATATTATTCTTATATCTCCCATAGAATTCAGGATGTTAGGCATTGTGATGCAGGAGTGGAAAATATAAGAAAACATAATCGGTAGTTAGAACTCAAATTGATAGCTTGTAGAAACTAGAAAATCGAGAGATAGAAGAGGAGCTAATTAATGGAACCGTGACTCCCTATTAAAATTTCATATATTGAGGGTCCTGGATATCTTTACAGTTATGAAAGAAGTTATTCTAATGATTAACAATTACTTAATGTAAGGACTATGGTTACTGAATGCGGCATTATGTAACATTTGTTTCTTATAATTTAAGAGACAATTTGGACTATTAAACAATAATAAATCCAATCAATGATCATACTTTTATTAGATTTTACAATTCAACGTGACCTTATGAAAATCCATATAACAACAGGGCTAAATACAAATCTTTTATTTCTTTTAAGCTGCTTAGCACAATTAGAGATTAAAAATTATTTAATAGTTAGGGAGAGCGTTAGGTTATAGGTCAAGTAGTTCCTAGTTAACAATATTATCATTTCTTTTTAAATATTCTCGCTTATTTACATTTTAAGAAAAACAACTGTCCTCCAATTACAGAGATCCTGACGTATGATGGAAACAACAGACAACGTTAGTAGACGAGAATCCTGACCATGAGTGCCAAAAAGCCCCCATGGCCGCTTCACGCATCGAAGTGTCTGCAACTGGTACTACCATTGCAAGGACGGCAATCCCAGCATCTTGGCCTTTGGCAGAACGGAAAATTCTATGACGTCAGCCATGACGCTTTCAGAAGATGAAGTGGACTGCGGAGACAGAGGCCAGGTATGTCCTTCAAAATCCTGAGTACTTTTGGCTACACCAGAGTAATAATTACCAAGCGGATCTGTCTTGTCTCAAATTAGGGTTCATCAGTAATGATAAAAAAATTATCTCCATCAAATTACAATCCATTATATAAATAGTTAAATTATAGTGACTTTAGTTGTTACAGTTACAGTTATAGTTGCATTTTACAAGGCTTTACTTATATATTCGCTAAAAATAGATAAAGCAAGAATTTTCTTTTACATAATTCATCTATTCCTTTCATAATTCAGAATAATTATTTTGTTCATCACAGTCTAATATATGTACTCAAACTACAGTTACAGTTTTTATGTGGAGTACTGTGTCCTCAAATTTTACAGTCAACTGTGTAAAACATCTACATCTTACATTGCAAATGAAATAAAAATATAATAATATTATGTTATAAAATTTTATTACATTGTATTATAATTTCTATTAAGAACATTTTAGCTAAAGACAGTCTTTATTTTATAATTTATGTCAACATAATTTATGAAGCATTATAGTTTTGTAAGATGTATAAATTTTTAGTTAATCACATATATTTAATTTATCCAATTTGCTATTGAGAGGTTTGCAATCTTTCATTTTGAAAATTAACTTAACGGGCTATTCAAATGACTATAATCTTAATAAAAGCAATGCAACCTTAGATTCATGTTCAACAAAAATACCGTTTTACAAAAAAATTTTTTACGTTTTAGGTATTTAGTCTTATACACTTAATTAAATTAATTAAAATTCGCTTGGACTTGTATTCAATCATCTATCGAGCAAAAATAACATGGTTTATAACATCCTATGGGCAAGTGCAATTCCTAGATGATTAGGTATTGGATTATAAATTATCTGGCGATAATTCGTTAAGAAATTAATTGACAGGACACATTCCTTTTACAGAGACCGTTCCGACACTTAAGCCTGATGTGCATTCCGTCTGTCCATCCAAAATGGAAAATTTCCTGGCGATGGAGAGACTGTATGCCTTCACGTTTGTAAAAAGAACAAATACAAAATTCATTATTGCTCGAATGGAAATTATAATGACGATCAAAAAGAGTGACTTGCCTCGACGAAAATATGTTTCATGTATAGAAAAAGAATTCGTCCTGAAAGTAAGTTTAATGCTGATAGGTTAAAGCATTGATTGTAAGCAATTGCCAAATTTAATGGACAAATTAATGGACAAAGATAACAATGGGCAAATTTAATTTATATTTTATTAAAGGGACAAATTTAATGTACTTTATTATTTTAGGTCGACTTCAACTCTGTGATCCAGAAAAAATTGTAAAAAACAATACATAAGCAGGAAAAAGTTGCATAGTATATGGCCTGAACCTTAATTTCATACATCAAAAGATGTTCTTTTTTTTTTTTTAAAAAAAAAAAAGT
>BPLR01012913.1:0-25838 GCA_021605095.1 Caerostris extrusa | reverse complement strand
TCTAGAGGGGTACCTTTTAAATCAGAATTCGAAACGGTGGCAGTATGTGTCCATATCGAATAAACTAGATTTTATCATTTGCTATCAAAAGTCTAAGTTTTGGCTTATATTAACTTGTTTTTATCCCAAATCATGTGATGGAATAGCATTAGCAATAATCGTAAACATTTTAATCTTCCTTCAAAAAGACTAATAATAATGAAAAAAAAAACACACAAAATTATATGAACCAATGTAACTGATTTGATTAAGGAATCAAATCTACTATGAAAATTTCAAATACAAATACTAATAAGAAGATTTATTATTAAATAATCAAAAGTATTCAAGTTATAGAAAATGCATTGGAAAAGAAGATATATTATTATTTATTTCTGATAAATAAAATAATGATTATTATTTTTTTTTCTTTAAAAAAAAAAAATACTGCAAAACAAATAAAAATTAATGTATTAATTTTTGTATTCAAAAAAATAGTTTCTCCAGAATTTTTAAAGTATACAACTAATTATTTATTAAAACTTGATAATTTTGTTTTTATTTTAAAACTTAATGTATTGGATTTTGAAGTTTTTTTTTCTTTTCAAATATAGCTTATTACTATCCATTTAAACAGATCACAAATCCAGGGTTAGTTTTACTTTACTATCCTCCTTAAAAAGTAAGAAAAAAATGGTTTTAATTAAAAGTATTTCAGATAAAACAAACCTCATATTAAAAAAGGAATTGGAATAATTATGTTACACTCAAGAAAAAAAAAAACTGAACTTACAAACAATTTCTGAGTCGCTATCTGCTAAACACTTCAGTGACTTTTCATCTTTAAGTAAAAGGAAAAAAATGTTCTAAAAGTACTTTAAAAAAAAAAGCACATTTTTTACTTTTAAAAAAAATGGTTAGAATTTGGATGACCTCATTTTATAGTGAAGTAAGACAGATGGATGATGTATAATGCTAGATAAAGCACTAGATTTATGAATGTTGGAAAAGTTTTTGCACAGCATAGACCATTATAACCTCTACAAAACAATTGCAAAGGACACCTGCATATTTTTAAGTAATGGTCATATATCAGATATATCTTTTCTTATTGCTTTTTTTAACTTGAACTTTAAATAAATCTTAACATTATTTATTTGCATTAATCTTAATATAAAATACTAAATACAAAATATTACATAAAATACATTAAGTATTAAGTATTTATTAAGTACATTAATACTTAATATTACTTCATGTATTTAATAATGTGACACTCAATAATGTAAATACATGAACAATAAATTTGAAAATTTCATTTTAGGAAAAGGAATTCATTGAAATTGTTCATGCCTATTAACTAATAAAAGAATCTAGAATTGTTAAAACAACAACGAAAGAATTTTAAAGGTATAAATTCCCAAATAATATAAATTACTGTTAAAAACCATAAATCTTCATTAATATTTCAACTGTGAATGTAAGTGCTGGAATTTATTTTTTATATTTTTCTGACTAAACTTATTATCTATTCTGGTATACGGAAAACCAAAACATAAACAGATTGCGCATTAATAGTTAATTAATTAACAAATTGTATCCAAAGATTTCAAAAATATATAATAGCAGTAATTTATTTCTTGATAATTCATTAAAGAAATAAATTTTTACTGCTATAAATATGCATTTTTTAATAAATATATATATGTATAAGCTATAATGTAATAATAATAATTATAAAACTATATATATATGTATATATAGTAAAAGGTCTTAGTCCAGTCTAAAATTTTTACCCACTTTATGCCGCAAAGTCAACAATAGAAAAAATATTTCTAATAAATACAATTTAAAAAAAAAAGCAAAGCTAAGTTTATTCACAATGATTGAACAGAATAATGACAATGCAAAGGGATCTAGCTTTATTGCAACTGACTTAACTCCTAACCACCAGGCCTTAATACAGGATGGTTTATAATTAAAAAGTGACCTTATTCAGACCCCTCTAGAACCTGTTTTGCCCGTCAATTTTGATGAAACGTATACAAATATAGGCACCATGGGGATATGCAGGGGACGTTATAGAACCATGAAAATTTCTGCTATAAAAATAGTTCCCATTTTGACCATCAGATGGCACTTTTCAAAAATTGTTTATGCAAAATTAGTCAAATCTACAAAGAGACTTTCAGTCAGAGTTCGAAAATCATTCGGTGTGCGTTATCATTAATCATGTACTTACAGAAGAAAGAATAAGCTTTACTGTTAAAACTGTTTTATCAAATTGGCAGCAATAGTAGCACTGCGGAATATTATTATATATTAGCCGCACTGCTTGAATGTTGTCGTTTAAAGAGTTTGCAAAAAAAATTTCATGTCAAGGAATGGTTTGAAAAAGATGATTATGAAATTTGAAGAGACTGGAGACTTGTGTGTGCTGGCAAGAATAAGGCAGAAACCGGTTGCGAATAAAACTATCAAAGAAGTCTCTACTGTTGTGGTTGGAAAGAGCCTTCGTTCCTGCTATTCCATCAATTGTTCGATCGGTGTCATGTGAGTTGGTGATTCCGTGGTCGGCAATACAAAAATTCTGCGATCAATTTTAAAATGATATCCATATAAGATCAACATGATGCAAATGCTCAAGATCGCTATGAATTTTCTTGCTGATTTTGGAATGGAAGCTGATGACGCGTGACCTTGGCAAATTCTATTGCCAGATGAGTGGCACTTTTCTTTAGATGGAGCTGCCTCATATGGGGTGCTTCATCTAATAATGTCCTGAATCAACAACCATTGCATTCTGTTTACGTGACTGCATGATGTGGATTTACTGCTGATTTTAACATCGGACTGCAATGTTTGCAGACCACTGTCTTCATGCAAAATGGAGCAACTCCCCACATTCGACGTCAAGTCAAAGAACTGCTTCGTGCTAACTTTGGCGAGAATCGTGTAATAACCAGATCTTTTTCGGATGCCTGACCTCCCCGTTCATTCGAATTAAATCCTTGTGATTTATGACTGTGGATATTCCTATAAGACCGTGTTTATGGAGGAGAATTAGAACTTTACATGACTCAAAATCCAGCATTACAAGCCATGCTGGTGAAATCCCTCGATAGTTTCTTCGCACTACCATTGAACCCGCTATAATGCTATTTCAACACGTAATTGATGTTAATGGAGCACACGTTGAACCCATTTGGTACTTGAATTCATTTAATGATTCTGAAAGAATATTTGTCCTTCTTTTGGCTCCAACAATTCCAATTGATCAAATATTGCAGAAATCATTTCCACATGGTCTATATAACGCCTATACCAAGTTTCAACAAAGTCTAATTGGCAGAACGGGTTCTAGAGGGATCTGAATAGGGTCACTTTAATTATAACCACCCTGTATGAACCAGCTAATTTTATCACTAGCTGTCTGATATTGAAAGTTATATATTAAATGGTATTTTTTCAAAATAATTAGAAGACCATATCTAAGGTATGTATTTCGTACAGAACATAAACAACATAAATTTCAATAATGTTGGGAGTCCAGAGAAGATTAATGGACATATAGATAATTAAGTATGAAGCTTGAGGTAAGAAGGTTTTAAATAATGAACATGCAAAAAATTGGCATATATATATATATACATAATAAGTTTAAAATTTAAAAATGAAGGTGAATCCTAAGAGAGTATAAATAAATAATGCAAATCAGAATTTATTAAGACGTAGTCTTAGCTATAAATATTTTGTTGACTTTCATTAAACGTCAAAATTTGAATTTATTGCTTAGAAGTAATAAATTTCATAATATATTAAAGTTCTATTTCATCTAATAATATTTTAGAACTTAATTAAAAAGAGACTATACAGCTTTCAAAATAATTCAGAGTCTCTTAAGTATGATTAAAACAATATTTAATTAAGTACCTAATACCGCTTGGCATTAATAAAGATAGAATAAACAGCAAATATTTCACAGTCTATTATTTTCTATTCTCTGTGGGGATTATATCATGCTACGAAAGCTTTCAAATATTGTAATGGGTCGAAACAGATGTGTGAAAAAATAAAAAGCTGGAAAAGTATTCCTATAAAAGTTAATTTAGCTTCGAATAAAAAAAAAAATGTTTTACTTAGTAGATGAATATTATTTCGAGATTACCAAAAAATGTCAGTTGTTTAAATAAAATTATATATTCTATTTCGGTTCATTATAGATCAGTAAAATTGAACTTGCACACATAAATTAACTGTACATAATTATGCCACATAGTAAATTACAATTCATAATTTACTATTTTAATACTCTTTTACATATGTTACCCTTTCATTAATTTTTAAGTTGTTACACGATAATCAAAATAAAACAATTTTTAAGGCTAATTAAAAATTTTTAGTGTTTTAATTAAGTATTTTATAATTAAAATAATTTTTATCGATGTTTGGAATTGCATTCTAAAAAAAGTGAGAAATCTTTTAACAAACAGTAGAAGCCCATCTGCTTGCAGAATAAAATTCCATCTTGGATATTATCTTAAACTAAAATAAGTCAATTTAGAAAAATCACCAAACATTTTATAAATAATATTCAATTATATTTCAAATAATTAATTAATTTTGAAATATTTAATATCTCACTTATTTATGAAATTTTAGATCAATTTAGTTATTGGCTGATTTTAGAAGTTTTAAGTAATCACAGAGTTTATTACTTTTTAGAGATATTTTACTAGAACAAATGCTTTTTTTTTCAGAAAGCAACTTTTATTATTTAATCAGAATCTTTATTATTGTAAAACGAATCAGCATAATGTTGTATACACTATAATAAATATAATGGTATGGATACTCTATTTATTCTATATCAAATGAACTTCCTAACGTTAAATCAGTATGGTACAGACCAATATTTGTGCATAAGTTTTGGATCTTTTTTATTTAGGATAAAGGGAGAAATATCGACTTTATGGAGATTAATGATCTTACAGTGCTTTTTTATTTAAAAATCAACATTAAATACGACAATTTAAAACCATGGCAGCAAATAAGATTTCTTATTTTCAAATAAGGGAAGATATAAAAAAATGGAATTATTCTTGACATTTCGCAATAACCGATTGAAATTTGACATGAGTGTTTGTAACATTGATAAACGAAATTGATTAAGAAATTAATGCAAAATGATCTTATATTACACAAAAAATCACTATAACACACGGCATAACTGGAGTAGGGGCTTAAAAACATTATTTTAACTAAATTGTTCGTTACTCTTTTCAAACACAATATAATTGTTTTAATACAATTGAATTTTAAATATAGTCATATTCATTAAACATGACGATATTCCCACTTATGCAATTGACAATTGTACCTATGAGTTTAAACAAAAGTACTGTTTGCCATAGGCAATAATTGTATAGGTCGTTTAATGATACTTTAAGCAATAATAGTTGTTTAAAGCTTAGTTCAAAAATAATTAGCATGTTTAAGAATGCACCAATAAAATACCAAACAGCAACTTGAATGCAGATAATGCAGTGTAGGGTTGGATATCTGATGCACATGAAAAAACTCCCAATGCGTTGATATTTTTATCATTTCTGCATCAATAGCATTTGCTTATATATAATAAATATTTTTTATAATCTTTTTCTCTAGAATATTTCATTTATTAAAAAGAGTTTGTTATGCTTTCAATGGTACTTTCTGATATAGAAAGGTAAAATAGGGTTCAAGGCAATGTAATAATGTTGTTATTCAAAACACATGAGAAAGCAGACTGCTAAAAATAAACATTTCTTTCAAATTAACATCATAATAAATTTCAAATCCAATGCAGTGGCCTTAAACAACGCCATTTTAAATCTGGAAAAATCGAAATTCAATACTGGAACCTCGAGATCTTTTTTTTTTATACTGTTCCTAAGCAAACTTCAACAATTAATCAACAACAGTAATAAAAATCCAAGTTAAGTAACTGTTTGTTCCAGTCAGTTGAAGAAGATAAACACGGGGAAAAAGATTTCCTTACAATTCTCTCATTTCCTCCATTCATCTTGAGAGAAAGAACAACCCCTGTCATAACTAATAAGCGAAGGAACCCTTTAGTTTTCCATCTGCAAAGTAGTAAGAACAAACATGTTCTCCTTTTCTTTTTGAATCAACTTCCCTTTTCGCAACAGGTCGCATATGGTTCCGAACTCACACACGCTAGAAATCACTTTGTGAGTCAGACTTTTCTCCCACCCCCTTCCCCCTCGAACTCTCTCTGGAATTCTTAATGTTGCAAATTCTTTCTCCCGTGCACTGAAAAAGATATGCAAATGAAGGTGAATACATCATGGTAATGTGAAAAGGTTGCAGCTACAGAACGGAAATGCGGTAGCTTGCACCACCCTTGGACCCCGTGGAAAAGCTTTTCTTTTTGCCATTGCTTTACTTACTAGCTTGTTCACTCCTGGGTTTGTGTGGCTGGCACAAGTTCCTTTTGTACTCTTTCTTGTTCTGAAGCATCGCCGAAGTGTTTTCCATTTGTTATTCGTTCCCTGAGATGATGCAAAACTGTTTGTAAATGCGGCAAGGGAGCAATGAAGCTATGGTGGTGTTCGTATCATTCTGTATAAATACATATAATCTGGGTACAGAGGACGTGTATTAAGTTTCGTTGGAAAACCATGTCGCTGTTTTAAATTTTATTTAGTAGTCACTTGAGAAAAAGGAGAACAAATAAACGTAAACTTCTTTTTTCTTTTTTCTTATTTATGCATATAAAAATGGAAAATAAGTTTTCCAAACAAGTTTAAATATTTGAAAGTATAATGGTGCTTTATGCATAATTAATATTTGTTTGCAAAAATATATAAAATAATTTTAGCTGAATAATATATAAATCATGCTTAAACATAGAAATATAAATATTTTTCTAAAGTATTCACAAACAATCATAAAATAATAATTTTTATACATAAAAAGTCTGTAATAAATTTCAGCTCGCTTATTGGTAGCATTAAGTTCTTGCATGTTCTATAAACTAAACGTATTTTAAAGAAAACTTCTGTCATTTAAAAGAAATTGCTGTATTCTTGATATTTTTATAAATTGGAGGTACAGATGTGAATATGCATTGCTCTTAATGTAAAATTTGTGGAGATTTGGTTCATTTTAACTGGGAGGTAATGATGTTTGTTTTTTACTTAAGTCTGTTTTCTCTCACCTACACGCTACTTACAAGAATAATGAACTACAGAAAATTGTCTTTCACTTATGCAATTGTCAGTATTCATTTCGGTTAATGTAAATTTTGTAGTGTTTGGGTTCATTTCAATTGGAAACTAATGATATATGTTTTCTACTTATGTCTGATTCCTCTTGCCCATAATACTGACATGAATAACGAACTACTGAAAATTGTTTAAGATACTACTAAAAATTTTTTATTTCAGGTTGAAATTTCTGAAGCTAAGCAATTTTTTTGACAATAATAATTTTTCGAGACTTTCAACTACATACCAGAATAAAGTTTAAAGAATAATGATTTCAATTTAAAAATAATAGGGTGCAGAGTATTATACTTTTAAGTTATGCTGGATCATATACACATAATAGTACATCCATTTTAATTTGTATTATTAATTATCTACTTATATATATATATATTAATACTTTGTATATCCATATACATGCAGTTCCATATCCGTCCTTTTTTTTTTTCATAACTGAGAAATTTTGCACTATTTTAATAATTTTTTAACATGTTGTATTTTTTTTTTCTATTTCACCCTTTATCGTATACCCTATTTAATTTTCGCAATAGAAAAAAAAAAAAAGTTTGCGTGTAAATCTTTTAGGATTTAATTAAGATATATTTTTCACACAGCTCACATGCATCAAATTAAACAGATTTATTTCGAATTTTTTTCCAAACTTCAATTTTATATTTTAAACCTTCATAATTCACATTTAATTTTGTTATAACTTAACAAATCTACAATCTAAAACGATGTTTTTGCCTATTTTCTCAAATTTAGTAATTTTACATTTTAAAACCATGCAGTCCATCAATTTTAATTCAATAACATGCAGCCGTGCATTATTATTCCCTTTGTAGATTTACAGAGAGTTTCTATTCACAGAAGAAGAAAGAAAGAAAAAAAAAAATAACCACCTGCTCCCAGTAGTTCACTTTGATCTTTCGAGTCCGTAGTCAAAGCAAAATCGGCGATATATATTCACTGGCTTATCTTGTATGGCGGCTGCCATCTTGCCTCGACCTCTGTCTTTTGTCATTTGTTTTCTTTTACTTGTTGAGTCGCTTCTTGAACTTTTTTTATTCTTTATATTCCTGACTTTGTTCTTTCTGGAATTCTTCATACCGCTTTCTCTTTGATGTATTTGCTCTTTTCTTGATAGTTCTTTTTTCCCTGATTATTTCGTAATTTAACAGACACATTTCTTCTTTTAGGCAACTTCTTTTAGAACGATTTTATTTTTACTTCTATTGTATCGAATATTTTGCTTGCCATATTTTTTTTTTTTTTTTTTTTTTTTGTTTCCTTTATCGCATTGAAGCGTCGCCTTTTACAACAAACATGTTGGAGTAAACAGCCTGACTTTTTCATGAATTATATTTTTAAGAATTGAGTTGCATACCTATATGCTTCGTTGATAAAGTATGTTAATCATGCTAAGAATTTCCATCGTTTTAAATTCCGTAATTTTTATTCTCTAACAAGACAAGATCATTAGAGTCACGATTATATATCTGTAAGAGTAAATTCCTTGGATAAAATATCCCGTTTTTCTAAAAATATTCTTCTTTTATAATTTTACACATTCAATAATGTATGATTTACTAAGGTTATGTGTGCAGTTAAATATTTTGTAGTAGGTGTATCAAAAGTAGTGTTTTAAACCTAGGTGCTAAGAAAATTTCAAAGGATATCATAACTGTGATAAAAAAATGTTCGAAGGAATTTTTAATTGAGAATTGTGAATGGTGATTTGTGAATTGTGATTGTGAATAATTGATTATTATTTATATGAAACATGCACACATCCAAAAAAAAAGAATTTATTCAAGATTCGAAGTGCTCATAAGCTGCAGCAATGAAATTGAAAATTATTTAATAAACAAAAAATAATAAATGTTGAACTTCAAAATACGTCATTGGTGACTCAACACACAGAAATTTGTACAAAATATACTAGAACATTAAACGGAGTATATATAGTTATATTTTTTAACTTATAATTCAACAATTATATATTTTAAAACAGCTCAACTTTCACTTTAACAATTCACTTTATATTAAACCTATTTAGCATTGAATTCTGACTTGTCTTTAATAAACATAAATAAGCATAATTCGCTCAATATTATGAATAACTTTTTATTTTTTTCTATTTTTCAATATTTTCTGTTTTATTTCTCGTATTGAAAAAGAAACCATTTTATGCCAATTTTTGCAATAACCATAAACTTGAATTGACCTGACTTAATACATTAAATTAATATTAACATTTACATGTTCGATTAACATTTTATATGATCCTATTAAAACATCATTGTTGATCCAACTCCATAACTTAATACATTTCCTAATTTTTTTAACTTCATTATAAAAAACAAATTAGAATCGAATGCAAACAGAAACATT
Source organism: Caerostris extrusa (assembly GCA_021605095.1). Lineage (NCBI taxonomy): Eukaryota > Metazoa > Arthropoda > Arachnida > Araneae > Araneidae > Caerostris > Caerostris extrusa. The sequence continues at coordinate 16,194 of BPLR01012913.1, read as the reverse complement.
CGTTTCCTTATACTAAGTTCCCGGGTTTATTGTTTTTACCTCTCTCAGCAGAGTCAACCAGCCGGTGAATTTGTTCGATCATTTGAACTCTGGTAATAATGAACCATTATATGCAAATTTTGCAATAACCATAAAACTTGCATAACCATAAACCGGTAAAAATAAACCATTATATGAAAATTTTGCAATAACCATAAACTTGAATTGACCTGACACAATACATTAAATTAATATTTACATTTACCTATAGCTTTGCCTATCTATTTTCGATTAACATTTTATATGATCCTATTAAAACATCATTATATATCAAAATCATAATGTAATGCATTTCCTAATATTTTTAATTTAAGTATACAAAAAAAAACAAATTAGAATCGAATGCAAACAGAAGCATTCGTTTCCCTTATACTGAGCTTCTGGATTTATTATTTTTACCACTCGGCCGAGTCAACCAGCCGGTGAATTCGTCCGATCATTTGAACTCCGGTGAATCTGAAATGAATGTTTCATTACCTGAACAATCGCGAAAAGCTGCAAATTACATGCGAGTGGGTTGTGTCGTCGGCAAGGCAGGACGTGTTAATTAGAAAAGAATACGTGCCAGGGCGTCGCCTCTGATTGGCTTATTTTCCCAGGCGAGATAATGAGTTTTATTATTGGTTAATATGATCCCACTTGCCTTTGATGGCTGACGTCACAGCTAATTGGCTGCAAAATGACGAGCGCTGAATAGCAAGGACTCGTAAGCCATTGCATGTTGCAGTTTGATAGGAGGTTATTTAAGATATAAGGTGTGTGTTTCGTGCAGATTTACTGGAAGGTAGAAAAAACTTATTGGTAGCTCATAATTCATGTCCTTTATGTCCATTTATATTCTATTGATATTTCATTTAAATACCAATTTTTGCATTACTTTGAATTACATTCTATGTTATAGACAAAATTCAGGATTTCATTGTCTGTAATATAAGTTGTTTATTACATGAGTTCTTTAACTGAAATAAATCTTTATCATAATGATCGTATAAATATGTTGTAAAATATACTAATAATGTCACACTAACTTTGGAATAAATATAAAAAGTATTCATTTTGTTTTTATTTTGACTGTATAACGCTAACTCATAATTAAATATACGAGTATATTTAATTACGAGTTAGTTATGCTACGTACGAGTTATGTATTCTCATTTCTTTTAAATTATTGTAGATAAAAAATATTACCATTTAATCATACTGTATATTAAAAATTATAGCATTATTAAATCATGTCATCATTAAATCTTAATCTAGCTGAAAAACATCGTGCTGAAATCATAAAAAACTTTATCATGTAAAAATCGTATTTCATAAAAAACCGTATCATATTTCAAGTTTCTAGATGAAATAACATGTCCGATTAATACTTACTACTTATTAGCTTCTAAAAGCTAAGTATTAGTAAAAAAAATTGATGGATTGTAGGTGTATACTAATAAATTTGTATCTTGGTTTTAAGTTAATGTATAATTTATTTAATAAGAATACTATATCGTTATAATGGTCAGTAGCATCTGCAGTATGGGTCTGTTTTGGTGGTTATCGCATTGACCTTCCAAATTAGACGGGGAAAGGTGATCATTTCAAAAATCGACAAATAAATCAAGCCAAAATCTCTTGTTTACACTGGAGAGAGAAGTGATAAATCTGTTTGATGAAATAATAGGTCAGAGGAATAATAGGTTAGAGGAGGAGGTTGGATAGTATGAATTTTCTTAGGATTGTTATATAAAACAAACAAACATTGGTATAGTAGCAGAATCCACTTTGCACCACTCTGGCTATTGAATATGATATGCATTTACAGTTTACAAACCATGTTAAGAAACAATTATCATTATTCATAATACTATAACAATTTCCCTTGTGAAAAATAACAATTTGTAATTTTATGCTGCATAGACTGAATTATTTTATATTATTTGAATACTATGGGATTCCATATTTATAGCCAATGATTAATTACTTTACCTGCTATCAGTGATGTAATATTGTTACAAATTATTTATCTATTTTAAATCATTTTGTATTAGTGTTATTCCATAATTAAAAAGTATTTTTTTCTTATATTAACGATCCTCATCTCTTTAAAGAATAAGACGTTGCTTACGTCACAATATGGGTGCAAGCTAAAATAAAGCATGGTCAGAAAATGATTTCGAGTCAAATGCCCATCTTTGAAAACAACAAAATAAATTAAATTTTTTAATTCTTGTCCGATGTCAATTAAGATTTTAATTAATATTGTTATCTTTTCATTTCTTTCGACAGAGTTCATGTGGAGGCTGCCCCGGATAATCCGTACGGACTGGAACTGGTGTTTGAAGACGTGAAGTACGAAGACAGAGGACTTACGTTTGTTCGGCCATCATAGATGGAAGAGAAGCAAAAACGCACTTTATGTTAACAGTCTACCGTACGTACGTGTTTTTTCTCTAAACTTATATAATGCGACACTATATCGACAAAAACTAATCTCAAACAAGATTACGACAAATCGCGTTTACATTAGGTAATAGTGTCATTTTCAGGTGCCTGATGGCCGAATGGCTAGCGCTCTGGCGTTCGGTACCACAGGTATCGGGTTCAAATCCCGGCTTTACCCTTGGGTGTTGTAGTGGTTTGGAATCCACTTTAAACCGTAGGTCCCGGTCCTAATAGGATCGTAGAGCGCTGCAGGGACATTGTTACTCCGCGTCCGTGGCTTACCATCAAGTTACACGCGCCCCCCTGGGTAATGCGAAGTGAGTAACATCGGCGCAGCCCTTATGGCGAAAGATCACGGTCTATTTGCCAGCTGCATTAGAAGAAAAAAAATAGTGTCATTTTAAATAAATTCATGTTTATGTCTTTGTATTCAACACTCTCAACTTGGAAATCTTAATATGTGACGAATATCAAACTAGTTAGATTAATTATAATTTGTTAACTATATTTTTCTATCTTTATGAATCTCCCATTTGCCTATTCTTTTATTTTTAATTTTTCAAAAATATTTTTATTATATAGTTTTAATATTTATTGAAATTTTTATTGCTATTTATTCTTTAATAAAAGCTTGTAACAATCAATACAATCTTTAAAAATTACTTAAATGTTTAAATAAATTTCATCTTTATTATTATTTTAAAAATAAAACCCTTTATGAATATAAAAAGAATAAAAATGTATCTGTAAACAATATTTTTCTCAAAAATTTTATTTAACTTTGCTAATACTAAAATTGCTTTACTTTCATCATTTTTGGGAATATTCAAAATGTCAGAATCGTCTTAAATCTGCATAAAATTAATAAAAATTAAATTTTTATTTATTTTTTAAATATTTATCCAAAGAAAATATATAATAATAAATCCTTGACGTTCATTTTAATGTTTCAAAATATCTAGCCCTTTTTTAGTTCTCACTGTAGTCATTAAAATGAGAAAGTGTTCTTTAATAAGCTCACTTATAACTTAACGATGAGTGAAAATAAAATGTGCTTTTAATGCATTAAATTGCACGAAAATTTTACTGAATATTAAATTGATATTTATGGACCAAAATTCGAAGAAATTTAATATTCATTGCTTTTAAAAATAAAGAAATAATTAAAAAATTTGATATTGCACTGTTGTTGTTGTTATCGTGTCCATGGATTTAAAATATAATTATAAATGTTGGATCTAGTCAAAAGTCTTCTCGATAGCGGCCACAAGCAATGGTGCCACTTCACTATACAGCGCTTCTCTTAAATTGGCCTCGATTGGCACCATACCCAATTGCAAAACATGGGGTGTAAGTGCTGGGCGCTCTAGAATGTGCTTAGGTGTTAGGAAAGCGTTGCAGCAATTTCTGCAGGGGATATATTCCTTGGTCTTGTCTGGAAGAATCTTCATCCCTCTGTAAGGATTAGTTCTGAGTCTACTAATAACTGATGTCAGCTTCCTAGGGCAGTTGAAGTCCGTAATTAGTGGCTTCTTAAAGTGACGAGAATTAGTCGGCTTTTGGCAACTGCGTTAGCATCTGCAAGTGTGATGGTAGTCCTGGGTTGATCATTGTCCCTGGCTTCTTTGGCTAAAGTGTCAGCGCATTCGTTGCCTTCAATGTTGACATGTGCGGGAATCCATTGAAGATGACATGATTTGCCTCTACAGTGTAGAGTCTCTAGCAGAACATTTATCACAGAAGTGATGTTAGTATCTCCATTTTTAATTGCTTCCAGAGCCGACTTTCAGTCAGAAGCAAATCACTAAACCGTCAGTGAGGCCTGAGATATTTGAGTCATTTAGATATAAAGCAACAGCCTCTTTAATTGCTATGAGCTCGCTGGTGGTTTGAAGCTATCAGACCTGTGTTCAGTTTATGATGGTATTTACTTCCATTTGGAAGTAGAAAGAAGATGCCTGCACCTTCCTTATTGAGGAATTTGTCAGAGGATCCATCGGTGTATGCTATTGCAAGATTACCTTGTGAGAACTTATCTATGATCTCAAGGCCTTTTTTAGCACTGTCAGAAATAAGTAAATTTTGTAAAAACTGCTCATTACATAAAAATATTGCTACATAAGAATATGATAGGCAAAATAATGGAACTACTGTAGTTTAAAGTCATTAAAGGTAGTAAAAACAGGTTTGAAAATTATTTTCAATTTCTACAAGCAAACACTTCATATGGAAATATCAGAGATAGCCAAATTATAGATGTATTTACTCATGTTTTTTGTTTACAAAAGTACCAATGGGCAAAATCAGCATTGATTATAACAAAATGTTTGAATGTGAGTACTTTTGTAATTCATAGATTTTGAGTGTATTTCTAAAAGTAGAATAATTTTCTACAATATTGCAAAAGAAAACCTAGTACTAGAAGTGCCACCGGTTACCGTTTTTGCAGCTAACAGGAAGAAACCACAGAAAAGCTATACAAAAGCACTTGCAAATTTTTTCCTTATAGAAGCTACAGGAAGGCGAATCATCAGAAGTCTTCAAAATGTTTGTCATTCAGCATTGTTTGTATCTCTCATTTCCGTCACTTAATTTAAGGTTAAGTGGACTAGCACATTCAGATCAATGTAGATTTAATCTATTTATTGATGTGTACATATATTGTTTGCTAAGTCTGATGACGATTGTTAGTCTGGCCAGTGCCAGGATCATTCTGTTATTCCAGTCATATCCATGGGTTAATTCAGTATATGTGTGGGCAGGTATCTCTTATGAAAGCAAAGCAGAACTTTATATGGTTCCAGGGGCAACATTATTGTTCAACTATACATATATGGCGTTTTTATCTGCTTGTTCGTCATATATGCAGGTACAGTTGGTGATTCTTTCATCCTACAAGATAGTAATGTTCTAAACATCAGAGCTCGGTTGATGGAAAATCACGTTTGCTACGTTATCATTATGCATATGAGATGGCCAGTACATTCTTTGAACTTGAACTTGATTAATTATGTTTTGAATGCCCTAGATAGTTATATTACTGCATTTATCCTGCCTAATGCAGCTCTTTAAAGTTTTCGAACTAATTTGTCACATCAATTGATTAATTATCAAATAAGTTAAAAAACACCATCGCTTTTAACGAACGCCACTGTCATGCCTGTGAAATTGTTACGGGTGATAATAACGAGTCTTAATCAGACTCATACACATTCAACTAATAATTTTTTTGTTCAAACTGTTACTGTACACAATTTTTAAATTATTTTACTATGACACATGAAAATATTTTTTAAGGAATTATTTTTTTTTTACTTGTCAAATATTATGCAAATTAAAACTAAATATTTTTTAGTATATTATTCTCTTGTGTATTTTCAAAAAAAGAAAGCAAGTCTGGCATTTTTTTTTTGCTTAATTTGTGAAGAACTGTTGGAATTATGGCTTTATTAAATTCCAGTTAATAAACATTTTATAACACAATTTTTATGATTTTTATTTCATTGGAAACTATTACATCATGTACTTTTAAAGTGTAATAAAACAATACGAAACGATCGATTATAATAATATTTTATAACATGGAAAATAATGCTAACTGTTTTTTATTTTGAAATGAAATGAAGATTTTTCTCAAACACAGTGTTCTATATGTGTCGCTGACTAAACAAGAATAACTCGTTAGGAAATTTCGATCTTCAAAATTATCACTATAATTTAGGACATTTTTGCAATAACAAAATTTTTCTTATCGCTTGCATATTAATTACAAGTAAAAAATAATTGCTTTTTTTTATGTTTCCAAGTAAAACAATTTAAAACTTCTGGATAGTCATGAAGTTGAAAAAAAAAATTTATACATAAAATCATAAAACTGATTTCAATAGGCCATACAATAAAAAATATTTCAAACTTATTGGAGAATCATTATATTGGATAATAATTTATTAAATCATTATTAATTGAAGAATCATTTATAGCAGCCATTGTAAAACCTTTTTGATCTACATTCCTTTTTCTCTTGGCGACAATTCATTTACTAGTTTCGATGAAAAGGAAATTAAATTATTCAAATTTCTTTGATGGTTTTATATGCTTCTCATATTTTTGACATTTCACATTAATTCTACAAGAAATTAACAATGCTTTTGAGACGTATAATTCCCATTCATCACGATAAATTGTAATAAAGTTTTATATTGTAATAATATCTTAATCTTATAAAATAAATGGATTTAATTTAAACTGTATCTTCTTAAGTTAGTGTAAAATGTTTTACGTTATATGTTAAATGAGAGTATTATTAAAACAACAAACTGCTTTTAATTCAAAAAGAATAATATACTATAGAATATGATTTGTAAAAATTTTATTTTTTGACTTTATAAAAACATTTAAATTTTTAATAAATGCCTTCTAAATTTAAATATTACTTACCAAATATAATACAAATATAGTATATGTAGTAGAAATGCAAGAAAAATATAAATTCATGTTTCTATAAGAAATTAGTAACATAGTTAATATAGGGGTTATTTTTTTTATAAATGCAAGTCCATTTAAATCAGTATTTTTATCTATCGAAATTATAATGCAGTAATATATAATACACAGCTGTTTGTTTAATATTAATAATAATAATTTAATATATTATATTTTTTACTATTTTGCTGTTTTGTATTACGAATAAATTTATTTAAAAAGAAAGCATAATTATGTAATTTGCGGCATTGTATTTTAATAAATATACTTTAATTTAAAGCATTAGATATCTCTGAATTCTAGTGGATTCACATATTCATCTAAAATTCACATATTCAGTGGATTCACATATTCATTTTTAATTTCTTAAAAAATCAAAGCTAATTCTTAAACAATTAGTTTTGATTTTTTTTCAAGAATTAAAATAAAAATTTGTAAAGTAAGAAAAAAAGTTTATTTTGATAAGTGCATTAACATATAATAAATGGCAATAATATTTATTGTACAACAAATATTCTTTTAAAAATTTGAATTGAGACAAAAAGAACATAAAAATAAGATTAAATTTTAGAATTAATAAAAATAAATAAGTAGTTCTAATAAAAAAATGAAAATATTTATAAACATTTTGAACAATTGAACAATTTGAACAATTTTCTCTTATCATTTAAAAATGCTTATATTTTCATGTTTTTCATTGTTGTGGAATATTATTTTTTTACAAAAATTCGTGTTTCTGGTACAGAATAAATATAAGAATTGCATAATAAAACAATAATTAATAACTACATTTAAAACAATGTAACTGTACAATGATTGTTTTAAAATTTATTTGCAAGTATTTATTTATAAATACCACTGGAATAAATTTGACTGGAATAAATTAAGAGGTAAAATATGAAACCTTTTCTACTTCTAATAAGATATTTTTAGAAAAATATGTTAGAAAATTGGATTAACTTTTGTAAGTAATTATTTCACTACATTAGCTGGCAAACTTTAAATTAGTTCTTATATATTTTTTTATCCACATTCTTTGAATTAATTATTTTATCATGAATTCATATTCATTAAATTAAATATAAAAATATATGAAAGTTTTTTTTTTTTTTTGATTGGACACTTTTATTAATAATGTAATCTTTTATATTTTGAAAAAAATACTAGCAAACTTTAAATTAATTTTTATATTTTTAACCATATTCAGTGAATTAATTATTTTATAACGAATTAGTGTTCATTAATTTTACTATCAACATATAAAAGATTATTTTGTGATTGCACGCTCTTATTAATAATGTAAACTTTTATACTTTGAATAATTTCTGGCAAACTTTACATTTATTTTTTATTCACATTCGGTGAATTAATTATTTTATAATGAATTATTTTACTATTATGTTCATTAATTTTTACTATCAACATATGAAAGATTCTTTTTCTGATTGAACAATTTTATTAATATAGTAAACCTTTCTATTTTGAATAATTTTAAGAAAATTATATGTTAAATAATTATTAAGATAAAATATTAAAATGTCATATTCTAGAGAAAAAAAAAGGTCGATGGAGAGATAGAGCTTCGAAACAGCTAAATCTCTTTGTTTACCATGAAGAAAAATAAAAAAAAACAAATATTCCCTTTTCGTCAAATACTACACTTTTCTCTAATTTAAGTCTAGCAAAATAGAAAATCCTACAAATGACCGACACAATATTCTACTGTTTTTTTCAATAGATTGGACTTACAGAAACAAAGCCAAGTCACAAAGTAAAAAAAAAAAGACTTTTTGCCATTTAAGTCTTCCCATTATTATTAAATTCCTCGCAATCTCCAAAGTTTAATGTATTTTTTCATTTTTTTTTTTTTGTAGCAAAAGTACAGTTTTGTGACAAAATATTAAGAAAAAAAATGTCAAAAAAAAAAAAAAAAAATCAAAATCAAAATTCTTTTACGAGCTGTTTCGGGTCGATTTTGAACGTAGATAATTAATAAAACTTCTTTCTGCGATAATTTTTTATGCATATTTTTTTTCTTCTTTTTAACGTCAGTCCTGAGTTTTAGAAGAAGAAAAAAACACTTTAGTTGAATATTTTATTCGCATCACAGAATGAGAGAAAAAAAAGTGATTGGAAACGTTTAAAATGGAATTTTCACTTGAAGGTTTAAATTACAGAAATTAATTACCTCATGAGTGAAAACCATTTAAAAGACATAAATAAATATTGATCATTGAAAGCAGAATAGATAACATTTTTGCGATTAAAATACTCACTACTTATTTGAAGATCCATCTTTTTTTTTTTCTTTTGTTTGAATAATATCCTTTCATATCTGGAGGGCAACGATTAATTACTCTAAACCGGATCAGTAGAAAAATCGACCTTTAAACTGTTTTTAAATACTCTACGAATTTTCAACAAAAGAGACAAAAAAAAAAAAAAGGCAAAATACAAACATTTAATAGGTTTTAAAGCTATAATTACGGACTGCAGAAGCAATTAAACTCTGTTTTTATATACTTTTTTAATAAAAGTAAAATAAAATAAATCAGGCACTTAATTAGAGTAGAAATTCTTTTGTACATGAGAACAGGAAAATAATTTAATTTTATGAATATGGTTTCCAAATTTTATAATTTTTGAGCTAAACATATCAATATATTATATAACTATAATTTTAACTCTTATATAATTATAATATAATATAATTTTGAAATTATGTATTTATTAATTAATACCGTGATAAATTAAGGTTTCACATGCACTTTATAAGGCTGTGTTACCATTATTAATACCTCAAAATTTATTAATTTTATTTTACTGAGGTAAACACAGGATTTCAAAAAAAAAAAAAAAAATACTCACAGAATTTAAATTGTAAAATCTTCATTACATAAAATTAAGTGTAGAAAAAAATAAAAATTCTATGGAAATTAATTCAGATATAAAAGCTAAAGTAGGTAATATTTTTAAAAGTCTTAGTAAATCATTTATATGCACAATATGTACAAAATATGTTGTATTTACAGATAAATCTTAAACATAACATGATGATGTCTGTGTTACCCTTTTATTAATATAAACTCTTCAAATTTGTATTTAGTTTTTATTTTACTGTGGCAAATGCATGTATTCAAAAATATATTCTCACAGGATTTAAATTGTAAAATCATTATATAAAACTAGAGGTTAGAAAATAAAAATTCCTATGTAAATTAATTCAGATATCAAAGCTAAATAAGTAATAATTTGTAAATCTTAGACAATCTCATATGAAAAAACAAAAGCAAAGTAGTATAAAACCGAAAACTCAACGTGATGATAGACGTATTATTATATATATATATATATATATATAATATAAATAAAATAATACGTCAATCATATTAGGGATATAATAAAATATAAGTCAATCGTAAATATATATATATATATATATATATATATATATATATATATATATATATATACATATATTTCTTAATGCAACTGGAAAACAGACAGTTATACTTGATACCTTAAAGTAAGCTCTGCACCGACGTTACTCACTTAAATAGGATTATCAGGACGTGCATTATCCAGGACAGGTAAAATATTATATATATATATGTATATATATATATAATATTTTAAAGACCCTGAACAATAATACTTCAAAATTTCTTAGAATTATATTATTACATAACATTTAAGAAACTTGATGCGTATTAAAATACTGAATTGAAAAAAATTTGTATTTTAATGTAATATGTTTCTAGGAAAATGGAAAATTCAATAAGAAAAAAAGTTTACTCTCTTAACCTGAATCTGACAGAGAGAACAATTTCATCAGATATTTGAAAATTTTATTACAAAGGAGAGAAAAAATCGACAGCACACAAGAATTAATGTTCCCTGAAACTTTTAATCAATTTATTGAAAACAAAGCTTCCAAGAACTATAATCAAGCTGATTGAAAGCTTTTGCTTTGACCTGACCTGACTCCTCATTCATAACATTGTCCCATTACCTTACGATTAGCTCACGCGCCATTTTTCTCCTTTATTGACATCAGAAAGTAGTTGTTATAGTTTCAATCACCTCAAAAATAACAGGTTCAATGAACTACTCAAGAGAAAAAAATTGGACAAGGTAGAGTTTTAATCAAAATTTATATCAGATTGTTTATCTTTTTTTTCCATGTTCTATCTCTTCTTTGATGTCTTAGCAATCTTCTCCTTACATAACAAGTATTGAGAAATAACACTTTCATTTTTTAGAAAAATTTATTCCTTCTTTGTATAGTTATTGCTCTGTAGTTTACCAATTCCAAGTCTTATACATGGTATCCTCTAAACAATGTTATTTATTTGGTTTCTTTTAGTAGTAAGTTTGAGAAGTAAATTGTGGAAAATATACACTGACGGAAAAAAAATCCCAACGCCAAGAAAAATATTGTAGATTAATGAAATTCGAACAATTCATTTGTCTAATTAACATGTTTAATTGATTAAATTTTAAAGGTCACAAGTTAATTTAAGATCAAGAAAATGCATTTAAATTGTGAAATGTTGCTACATTAATAGCCGGTGTAACCTACAGAATTTTGAATGCAACCCTTCAAACGTGCATAAATTATGTCATACAGGTGCCGAATATCATTTTATGGTATGGAGTTCCCTGCTTGATTTGTCAATACTGGGACGGTCAGCGGTGGCTGTGGATGATGCTGAAGTTGTCGTCCAATGATATCATACGTGCTCAATTGGAGACAGATTTGGTGATTTCGTAGGTCAAGGTAACATGTTGACACTCTATAGAGCACGCGCTGCGTTACAACAGCGGTATGAGGGCGAGTGTTATCCTGTTTTAAACCTCTCCTTGAAGGCTGTTCTCATGAATGGCAGTTACAGGTTGAATTTACAGACTGATGCACAAAATTTGCCTGTAGTCAATGTGTTTGGGATAACCACGAGTGCCTCCTGCTGTCATAAAATTGCCCCCTACCATGACTCAAAGCGTAGGTACAGCATGTTTAGGACGCAGACAGTCTGGTTGCAGGCGTCAGTGGAATGCGACGCTAAGGGTGCCGAAACTTGTCCCTGAAGTAACCGATTTCTAACCGCAGTCCGTTATGGCACTGTGGTACCAACTGCACCTCGAATTTCTGGCGCAGACGTTGTACGATGCGCCACAGCCGTACGTCGAATACGGCGGTCTTCCCTCTCAGTTGTGCCATGGCAGCCCGGAAACCCGGTCTTCTTGAGGCAGTAGTATCCCTTGACCACTGCTCACAACAATCAAAGCACAGTGGACACATTCTCGCCAAGTCTTTCTGCAATATCGTGGGAAGAAAATAATCTTCTCAGCCCTATTATAACTCCCTCGTTCAATGTCGGTGAGAGCTAAGTTGATACAGCTTCGTCTTCCTTGAAAGGTCTTCTGCATTTCACAAATAACATCCACTAATACGTCCACCCCTCAAAGCTCAGCACCAACGCTCAAGTGAGCTACAGCACGGGCATTTGAAGCAAATCCGATTTGTACGTTCCGAGTTGACAATTATTGGCGCTATACTAAGAAAAACTCGAAGAATCGATATCATCTCTTCAGATGTACAATACTCCCACGAAATTTCGACACATTCAACACAAGTAAGCCTTGGTATTGTGGATTTTTTCTGCCGTCAGTGGGTTTAACTATTTTTATTATTGATAAAATGTTCAATAATCAAAATTATAAATTTATATTAAATTACAATTTCACTAGCTGTCCTTGGTTTTTAATAATTGTATATGTTACATCCGACTTGCTTAAAAATTTTTTAAATTAAGCTGACTTAATTGTATGTATTAAAGCTCGTTAAATTTTGATAGACTGATAATGTTTATACAACTTGCAATAACCTTAAGAAAGATATTGGTTTCAAAATGAATTATTGTGGATAACCACGCGTCATCATAATAGTATCTGAATCTTCGTTGTCTTCATTAAATTAGTTGCAAAAACCGAAAATTAGCCCACAGCCGATGTACTTCGATGAATTTTTAATTCCAGTCCTGCAGGGCTACTTCTTCCACCAGTTAAAGAGGAGGAAAGACGATGCGCGTCCCCAATGAGGACAGCCTTTGTTGTTGTTGTTGTCGTGTATCCCCATGGAAGGGGAGAGTGAAGGAGGGTGCTTCTGTTCTGATGGAGCACCCAGGTGGAAGTCTGACTTCTTGCCCGTGACACTTTACAGCCATAGGAAACTGGGATCTCGGCCCGGATCTTCGAGACCACCTACAAACATCCATGGCACCACCGAGACTCGCGAACCCGAAACCTGTGGCATCGAGCGCCAGAGCGCTAGGACACTCGACCATTCAGGTCCAGGACAGTACCTTTGGAGGACTTTTCAGGTGTAATTACCGCATTTATGTTTATTACGGAAGAAACCCAGATGTCTCACCAGGCTGCCCGATTACTCTATGCAAAACACATTGTTACCATCGTCTTCGAGTCTCCCTCGTTTCTGAAAGCAGTGACAAACCACGTCTCCAGCGGATTCGAAACTTAGCCCCTTCTTTTTGCATCGCTAGCTGAACACATGCACTTACTCGGCTAAGAGTTATGCAATGGACTGTATTTTATTAAATTTATGTATTTTATATTTCCACTATATTATAACCTAATGAAATTTACATTGTCTGAAAAGGTATCTTTAATTTTTATTACCTAACATAATTTAAAAATATAAGACATAATTAAAGTATAAGACACTCCAATTAAGATTAATGATCTTTAAGTCCCCAAAACTTAAGATAATTACTGTTTTCAGAATTATTTTTTTTATAACTGCAAATGCATATTAAAAAGCCCAGAATATGTAAAATTAATGATTTGTTAAATTTATTTTAAATTTGTTATAAAATTATAAGACAATTAAGTTGGTAATGATTTAGATTTATAAAATAATACGTTTAAAGGGTAGAAGCATTCAAAACTTTAGTGAGATATGATACAAGAAATACTTCCGAGAAATATTATTGTCAAATCAATATAGAAACTGTAATTATGAAATATTTATGGCGAAACTGCAAAATAGTCCGCATGGATGTATAAAATACGAGATTACCCAAGTACAAAATACCTTTATTCTTATATCAAAATTACATTCCTTAATTAAACTTATTAACAATAATTCAATGCAACTAATGTACGGATTTATTCGTTCTTCAATTCAATACTAGTTTTAAGTAGAATATTATATCTGTAATTGAGAATATACAATGTAATAGTATATAAATTAATATGCATTAATGTTATACATGAATGATCATTGAACCAAGAAAAGTTAATTTCATGATAGTAAATAATTAATTTCTGAATTGCCATCATTATATACGAATAGACCGTGAGGAGTATTTCATTTACGGTACCTCGGTTCTACGAAATACCGACAAATTCCTCTGATGATATCAATGTGTCTATAAATGTCACTAAATATGGAGCCCATGAATTTATCCCTTTTAAATATTCTGAAAGTATTTCAATTTATTTTATGGCTGAATTATCAAAATAATATTAATATGTACCATATTATAAAAGACCCATTAAAGAGAACGAAGAGCAAAATGTTATTTTTGAAATATTTTGACAAACTTTTGTAAAAGCTAAAAATTGCTTCAAAACATTATCACAGGTTAATATTTGAAATGAAATATTTTGATTTTTAAAGAGATACTGCTTTAGTCTGTAAATGTAACGAAATTAATTGAAAGTTTGATTTGTTTGAAGGGTTCAAGATAGTTTTGACAAATTTAGAATTATAGTGCATTGATAATTCTATAATATTTATTTTTCAACATGCATAAAGAATATTTAGGGTTATATGTTGTTCTAATGCAATTGACAATACAGAGGCAGTTAATATTTATTCCATAAGCAAGTGCACACCCGTCTGTTACTCATTTAGAACGACCCAGAGGAGACGTGTAGCTTAAAGACATGCTGCAGACGCTAGTAACACTCATCAGTGTTTAAGGCACGATGGATCGTTAGTTATAAGTACATATCTGTCCTTGCGGACAGTGTCCACCCCTACATGACAGTGTCCACCTCCTTTGCCTCAGAATGATGGCAGGGATCTACCAGCAGGACAATGCGAGGTGTCATCACAGCGGCAGTGTATGTACGTGGTTCGAAGAGCACCATGATCAGTTTTACCTGTACTCCCTTGGCCAACAAACTCACCAGATTTAAACCCAATCTAGAATCTGTAGGACCCTCGTAGATCGGGTTGTTCGCGCCATGGATCCTCAACCGTGTAATCTAGCGCAGCTGGCCACGGCGCTGGAGTCGGCATTGCTTAACATTCCAGTGAACACCTTCAGAAACCTAATTGGCTCTCTCTTCCTGCACACGTCTCGCAGCGGTCCGCTTTGCCCAAAGGTGGTTATTCTGGCTTTTATGACAGGTGGTCACATTAATGTGACTGGACTGTGTATGTTAACATATTAACTTATTTCATTTAGAGCCATCTATAAAAGAAATTTTTTAAAAACCTTTGGTAAACATCATAGAAAAATAATTATAATCAAAAATAAACTAATTTAATATGAATTCATGTGATAAAATATGAATTTTAATAACGATAGAATAAATTTCAAAATTTTTTAATTAAAATATGTTGTTCTTTTATATGATGCTTATAAATAGAAAATCACTTTTTACCAAATTAAATATAAGATATAAATATATAATAACGCCTTTAAAGATGTGTAAAACTAATTTTTGATTTACTTTTTGAAATATAATAAAAGTTAATAATGTATATACATTATTAAATATTCAAATTTAATTAAAATATATTGAACAGTTTAATTTGCTGTTTATTTTTGTTGTTTTTATTTTATTTATATTTTGTTTTTAAATAAACAAATTAAAGTCTTTTGTTCTGAAATCTGTTCAATTTCATAGGAATGATATTAAAAATTTCAGAAAAGCTTGTACATTTGTAAAAGCATTGGGAAAGATCTTGAACGCAGTTACAAATATTATCTTTTTTGGGGATTATTTATAAGAGTATACAGGGTGATTATACAATCCCAATTTTCAAAATGCTGTAAAAAAGTTCAAATTTGAATTAAAGATACTTGATGAAGAGGGAAACGGTATGGCATCAGAAAAAGTTCCAAACTGTATCAATAGATGGCGCCGTAAGTGGCATAAAGTAAGTGGACATGGCTATTAGTGACATTTTGAATCAAAATTAGGACG
>BPLR01012912.1:0-36627 GCA_021605095.1 Caerostris extrusa | reverse complement strand
TATTCCATTTCGTCTAACGCCAACTACGTAATACCAGCTACGTTCTGTTTTCATTCTAGCGGGGAAATTCAGTTTTTAACAGTGAAAGTAGAAGTCGTTCAATGTGTATTCCATTTTCCATCAATAGGTGTCGCTACAGTACAAAATGATAAACATTCAATGCATTTAAAGCTGCTACAACAATAATTTATGATTAAATAAATGTTGAAACACTAAAATAAAATAGACTAATCTTTAATGCACTAAAGTAATATATAGTAATGGGTAGATTTCTTTGAGAGTGGGTCAAAAAATAAAAGAAAAAAATTTAACGAGCCAATATAATTTATTTTAAAACTTTCGAAACATTATATAAACAAAACAATACAAATATTAATGTAATGAACTACAAATATTAATGTAACTTCTATTGAATTTTTAAAAGTTCCTTAAATTCATGTTTGAACTGTGTTGCACTAATTTGAGAAATGCTAAATGCTCATATGTCAATCTTTTCCAATAGAATTTTTCCTAAGGTTCATGATAGAACATACCACATATATAAGATGAAGCAAACACAGCACTAGTTTTCTGTGTGTGAAATATTAAATTTGTAAAACTTGCTTTAGACAACGATTTCTAAAACTTTAGTTTTGTAACATTGAGGAACAACTGCTTCAGATGATTGTTAGACTGTAACTCAATTAAATCAAATTTCAAATTCGGCCTCTCAGCTTTACAATTTACATTTAAAGGCATTGTGAAAATATCCACTTCTGTTTGAAGGGCATTGAAATCTGCTTTCAAACTCAAAATGCAGTTTTTTTCAGGACATATTCATAAAACTCTTAACTTGTATTCCTTTACAAAGAATATTTAATTTAACCTCGAGGAATCAGACAAGTCTTTTTTTAGTGAGCTGTCCAGCAGACTGATCAAGTTTTTACTTTAAACCTTTTGAAATGGACCCAGATATCGTAGATAAATGATTTTTTCCCTTGCATCTTGTCATTTAAGTTATTCATAAGACAAAAATATCTGTACAAATTGAAAAGTCCGAAAATCACACTCTATCTTCCAGCATTTCACTCCGCAGAACACTGTTTCTTAAGGAAGAAGGACACAATGTCTTCTTTCAACTGCCAAACTCGCTCGAAAATATATTCTGTACTAAGGCACCGTAATTTGTGTAATATAGCACATCAAAAAATTTAGATGCATTATTTAAAATGCATTTTTAAAAAATTAGAAACATTTTGTGTTACACTTGTCAGGAGGGGATTGCAAATAGTTACTAAATGTAATTATAGGGAACGGAGGATTATATAAAAAGTTACATTTTTTACTTTCTCCAATATTGAATTTTTAAGTATAAGAAAGGCCATAATCAGGAATATGAATTTTTATTTCAATCCTTTTTGTAACTGTAAGTATTTGTCCACATCTGACGGTTGTGAAAATAAAGGCCGAGTACCAAATTTTCAAATCAGATGTAGTTTATGGATTAAATATACACCCTTTAGGGATTTCAGGTATCCCCCGTATAAATTTCCCTGCAGTGAAATTGGGTACCTTGGGAGTCACGGAAACATCAAATGGCGGTGACAATTATGCCACCAAACTGATGTGTTAAGAAATGTTTGACAAAAGAACTCTCAAATGGTGGGAGCGCCATCTTGCATCCACTATCGGGATACCTGGAAGTCTTAAGTGTATGAATTTAATCCGAAAATTGTATGATTTGAAAGGTGCCGTCAGGCTCAGCAGATTCCTCTTGCCATGGTACGCGTTTCAGTGCTGTCCACCATCTGTGCATGCAAAATATCATCGTGTGTAGTTAAGCGTAAAATTTGTGCAACACATCCAAATTTTTTTGTTTTCTGCTGCTTCTCTATTTTTATTGGTTGTTTCACTTTTCTTCTTACTTACTCTCTGTAAGGATGGAGAGTTTCGTGCTACAGTTCCCGTCCCAAGACTATTTATGGTTTTTTCCCCTCATGGAGCATAAAAAATAGCATATTATATTGCAAATGGAAAAAGTAGGTGTTACCATTTGGAATTTTCGAAATAGTGTCAGTGCAACTGTAATAACTGTTAGAGTTTAACATAAATTCTTGAGTTTCTGTGAATAGTACGATAGCTAGGGACTCATATATCGAGAAAGTTTGTTATAATTGCTCTTGTATATATATATGTATGTATACAATCTAACCTTTATAACTACCTTAAGATTGCTCTGAATTTTTTTTTTTTCAGGCTCTACAACAGAACACTTTTAATGCTGTGTTTATGATTTCATTCACTTTGACTGCAAATGACCCGAGTATCTTTATTTTCGGCTTAGTAGTGGAATTCTTTTTCAAGAATCTATAAGTACATGTCTTTAAATATTGTCCGTAGTTGTCGCTTGTGCTTATGTAAATAAACTGCAGGTTCTCAAACCTCTTCCTCAAGTCTCAACGCAACCACATCCAGTTGCACAACCTACAAGCTTTAAGACATTTCTTAATGAAATCCTCTTTGGTAGAATTTTGTGAACGGAATTGGACAAGGACACAGCTTAAAAGCTTACTGGTTTTTACTAAGAACTTTGTAAACATCAACAGTTTTGTTCCACTCTTGGTTTTATTAAAAAGTTCGTAATTTTCTCTTTCCAATTTATGTTCTTTTTATAGTGACGTTTTATGAATTATAACTTGTACACTAATAAAGCATTAATGTATGTCTTGGCATACAATGCTAACATTGACTCTTGGGAAGGATGCTCCGATAGGGTGGCTACATGAATTGAAAAAATTTCCGCGACTTACTGTTACTAATTCTATCGGTTTCCCGGCTTTTCTCCCCTATTCAGAATCACTGTATGTGCACAATATACTTCATTAAAAAATATTTCTACCATTTATTCAATATGAAAAAAAAAAAAAATTATGAAATTCTAATTAAAAAAAACAACAAACAGAATAAACATCCTAAAAATCTATTAAAACAGTATATTACATTAAACGCCAAAATTATTACAAAAACATAACTCTTATTAAAATAAATATAGATCAATTATTTCATTGAAACTATTTTTAAGAGGGACTTTATTTAAAAGGGATTTATTGTGATTTATTTTAACAATAGTCTTCTTTTAAAAAAAAAAAAAAAAAAAAAAAAAAAAAAAAAAAAAAAAACCCCGCTAAAAGAAATAGCAAAACGTCACGAAATGGCGAATAATTTTCTCCGAATGTGTTTTTAAAGGTGACACCGTAAATTGAATTTGTTTTTCCCTTCTATGTACAGAGCAGAATTAGTAATTAAACATATAAATAACCTAGTATGCATTCAATACATAAGTTAAAAGATACCTAATCAAATACTTTAGCTTAATACACTTAAAATATATACATAAATAATTCATTAGGGACTTAATTTTCAGTAATTAAATACATAACAAAAATATCAATCAATGCAGATGCTAAAGGGATTGTGAAATTAAGTTTTTAAGGAATGAATTTAAGCTTAATACATACACAATAAATAATTATTAATAATAAAATATTAAAAATCCTTACTTTTCTAAATCGGCTGAAGCATATAGCACAATAAAAGACATGTTTAAATACACGAGATCAGAGCCTGAATGGCTAGCGCTCGGTACCACAGGTTTCGGGTTCCGAATCCGGCGGTGCCATGGGATGTTTGTAGTGGTTCGAATCCACTTTAAACCGTAGGTCCCGGTCCTAAGAGGATCGTAGAGCGTTGCGGGGCATTGTTACTCCGCGTCCGTGCTTATCAAGTTACACGCGCCCCCTGGGAAATGCAAAGTTAGTAACGCCTGTGCAGCGCTTGCTCCCAAGGCATCCAAGACCAAAACTGCTCTAAGTGTTTGCCTGCTGCATTAGAAAAAAAAACAAAAAACATTAGATCATAAACTGGACAACTTATTATTGAAAAAAAAAATATGGCATCTTGGGCAATTTCCTTGATTTTTAGATATATTTTACGAATTTACCTGACTTTTCAGACCGATAAAATTCCCTCGATTCTGTCACCCAGCCAAGTTTCAAAGCCTGCACATGAAACACCCACCCCCTCAAAACCACCAGACCAGTATCCAACAATGCATATGGTTGAAAGTTGCTCTGTCATGGAAATACCATCTGGTTCTGTCCGCACTAAACCACAGAATGGGAATTAATTCTTCAAGATTTTGACCCCAATTTAATCTACAAGGCCCTGTTAGGTCTTGAGAAAGTTCATATCTTAAATTCTTCATAGGGGATAAAATGCATTAACAACTGGTTTATTGTATAATTTCTTCTACCTTTGCCAGATGCACTCTGGCTGATTTTATTCTTTCAGTATATGTAATCAGCATACAACAAAAAAAAATGGATTTGTTCCTTTTATGATTTAAGATAATATTTCTTTCTATTTTCACATTTCTCTTTTTTGGAGTGCCACTAGTTAAGAAGTAAATTAATTAATCAACTACTTTTGTACTTGATCAACTGACAAAAAAAAAGAATCACATCTAAATTATATGGTTAAGTTCATATTTTATTACAATAGCTACATAATAATTTATTTGTCGTCATTTACAAATTTCCTACACTATACATTCATACATACATACATACAATAATTCATTTTGTGAGTAAAACAATGCTCCTCCATCAGCACAAGCAGTTGCAATGCCACAGACATATTCACTTGAGGACTATAAAAATATAATGCATTATGGCGGCTCTTTTATTCTAGTACATACAAAAATGGTAACTGATTAAAAGCCATGTTCAAAAAGTAAAAACTTTATACTTATCTTAATTTTAATTTATTCTGCAATGGAATAAGTTTCTAAAACGTTCTTAGTCATTCAACAAAAATAATTAAGTACTTGATCATCATAAATATTTAATAATAATGTTTTTAAAAAGATAATATTTTATCAATTTTACTTCTTAGCATTTAATAGAAAACTTGTATTGAATGAAAATTAAACTTAATATTATTAGTTTTCAAAAACGAAACAATTATCAAAATTAGCAATAATAACAATAGTATAAGTAACTAAATTTCGAAATCAAGTTGAATGTAGTGTTTTTCCGATTATAAAAATTATTTAAGGAAATACAATACAGATATATGAATTTCAGTTTCAAATTTTAAACGAATCGACACATAAAAATTGAAAATATAGATATCAAGTCAAGATATGGATTAATAGTTGACCTGATTAAAAAAATTTGTAACTAAAAATAAACTTTAATGAATATCCAATGAATAAATGTCAGAAAATAACATGAGGAAAAGGAAACAAATTTTTTTGTATGAAAATTGTAATAGTAGATTTTAGCTTTTTAAAAGCAAGTTATAATAGTGTTTTAAAAACTTGAAAGTTACTACTTCAAAATGTTTGTAACAATGTTATTATACAGAAAACTAAATCTCAGCATATCAAATTTTTAATTTTTTGATAACATTAGTTAGATAAGAAAATGTTAAAGATACCTGTGGCATCAAAAATTAGGAAAAAGTTTTTTAACATAAGTATCCACACCTCCTGATTTTCCCCCCTTAAGAGTACACATTAAAGAGTATAATAAATAAGTCATTGCTTATTAAAAAAAAAAAATCAAAATGCATTTATAATGAGTATTGATTTTTTGAGTAAAAATTGTCCTTGTTATATTTATAAAAATTTACCCGTTTCCAATAAATAACAAATAAAAATCCAACAATTTTTAGAGGAGTGCAGAATCTGGATGCCTCATTAATTGTGCTTTTACCAGTTTGTGCGACAAACAGAATATACTTTGCATGAAAAAATAAACCATAGTATTTCTTTTAATAACAATAAAAAATGATTAATCTTAAGATTGCAATCTCATTACATTGTTGTTTTAAAACAAGTGCACGAACCATACTTACAAAAATTTACATATTTAAAAAAAATTCCTGATTTATAAAAAAGAATCCAGAGCCGCCAATTGACATGCTGCTATAAGTTATCACAAGATGAGCTCTAAAAACGTTTCAATGTTATAACAAATGGCCAATGTGCACAGTTTCTAATAAATAATAAAATTACAGGTCTACATATCACAGCATTATTTGCTTGTCTGTTCTTCTACCTTCCCTTCTGAGGAAGAATTTTCTTTCTCTCTTTTGAGTTTTTCTTCCAACTCAAGAGCTTCCTCTTTCATGAGAAGTTCAACGATACCATCCATTTGCTCAGGAGTCACTTTCACATTGTCTTGTCCAAGAAGTTCAATCACCTGTTAAAAGACTTTTTCATTTAGTTCATAAAAAAAAAAAAAAAAAAAAAACTTAAAACTTCATAAAGAAAAAAAAAATTAATACATCAATACATACCATAATAAAAGACATATAAGGGAAAAAAAAAAAAAAAAAAATTAACTTTAAAAAAAAAAAATCCAGCTCTATTTTCATATAATTTTAAAATTTGAAATTTAATTCATTTTACAAAAACAGATATTACATAACAAAAGATTATTTTTAGAACATACTATGAGAAATTATTTTTTAATTTTTTTTTCAGTGTCTAATAGTATTTCATAGATGATCTCACAAGATTAAAAGGGGGTAATGGCATTTACAGTCTCCAAAAAATTGATTAGTTGAAATTTCTCCCTCTTTTTCAGTTCTTGAATGATGCAATATGCATCATGCTTCAAAAGCATAAATGAGTACATTTATGTTGACTAGTAAATATTGTTTTTTTAACCACAAAAAATCTCTAAAATGACATACACATAAACCACACAACATAATGAGATTTTTCCCCCAAGATATCTGCAAATCATTATTTCCTCATATCATAACTGCTGTCTTATTTACCGACAATTTTAAACACTTTCTAACTCTATTCATTTCCTTTTGTTTGAATTCCTAATTAAAGTGGCCATTGAAAATAAATAATATTCAAATTTTAACAAGTTTGGATGGAAATAAAAGTGGATACAATTTTAAATTGAAATAATTGCTTTCATAAATTGACATGCAATTGAAAGCAAATTTCAAAGATTCTCTAATGAAAATCTTGAAAACAAATATTTAGCATTACTCTTTTGTTCTTTTTGCCCCTACAAAAATCTATTATTTTCTTTTTATCAATTCAATAGTTGTTTGAATTCTAATTGGTTTCAAACACATTCAATCTTCACTTGTTAAACACCAAAAATGAAAAGAACATGTTATGCACATCAAATTATTACCTTTCCTCAAGCAAATATTATAAGGGAGATCATCTGTGCATGATTTCAAAACAGTTGCATATTTTATCTTTTTTAGTCAACATACAGAAATAAGACAAGCATAATATAAAACTTGCATATTTGAATAAAACTCAACTTGAGAACAGATAGCATCTTTCACCAATGCTGTTATGTGATATTTTAGAACTTTGTGCTATGGGGAGAGTGTTAGGAAACATGAATTAATGTTTAGACTGTGAAAAACGAAAATTTATGCCAGATGCATAAAATCAAAAGAAAATTTAAATATAACAGAAAATTGAGAGGAAAAAGGCATAAATCAAGAGGTCAGTGAGATAACGATTATAAATAGGAGACTTGGCCACTGTAATATGGAAAAGAAATGACAATAAATACTTACCATTATAAATCAGTTCAGGGACTGAAAAATGTGAAATAGTGTGAGAAACTTAATTACATTAAGGAAGAAAAATTTTGTCATTTTAGACAGTAGCCAAGAAGGAGGGGGAAACAACAACAGAGAACAATGACCAAGAACAGATAATTGCAAAACACATTTTTAGAAAAACCAGTGTCTATTGAATTATAGACAATAAAAAAAAATCACATATGGTGCTATATAATCTTACTTTTAGCACATGATCAATTTCTACAGCACCATCATGATCGACATCCATTTTCTCCAAAACATCCGCTATTCTCTGTAATCTTGTGTCATCTGATACTTTTTGAATCCGCCTGATTGCAAGAACTAATTCATTGATTCCTATAATGTCATCTGGAAAAAAAAAGAATTATTTAAACCTTATTTTAATTATTATATTCTACAGAATAAATGCAAAACCATGAAAATTTTGTCATAATGCTATTTTAGACTAAGCATGTTTAAATTATAAGGGATCATGGAACTAAGTAAAACACAAAATCACTGAATTGTGGATATTTTACTGTTTATAATTTGACAGCAAATTGAGGGTCAAATAAGTAGTCTTTTTAAATGAGGAAATAGCCTGCATTTATATTATTTAAAAAATAAGAAAAACACGAAAAGCCAAAATAACTGAAGTATTCCTTTAATAAAGTAAGGGCACAGTGAAATGTCATCAGATTGATATGACACGGGGCCTGATGGCCGAAAGTGATTAGTGCTTGGTGCCACAGGTTTCGAGTTGACTGCAAAGCTTTGTGGGGGTAGTGTTACTCATCTGTAGCATATCTTCAAGCCCACATGCCCCTGGATAGTGCTAAATGAGTAAAGACATTCACCGGTGCAGCCCACACGACATGCCCTCTTCAAGACTAGTTTGTATTTGGCTGCTCGTAGGGAAATGGTCAATATGATCCAATCCTCTCGGCATTATTAAAAAAAAAAAATTTGATATGACACATAGCATAACACACAAGGAAAATATACACAATTCTTGAAAACAAATGAGCAGTTTAACTTATTTTTTATTTCTGGTTGTGTAATTATGCAAGTCCCTGATTATAATCTGTGAATTATATATTAAAACACTCTGGTTCATATTATAGAACACTATATCCAATCAGTGAATTCTTTCAATTCCTTAAAATTTTCAAAAGATTGCTGCCCCTCTAAAAAGCTTTCTTTTCAAAGATAAAAAGAGAATTGATGGAACTTTTAATGTTCAAACTGAAGATTAACACCATGATCTAATTTCAAATTATTATAATTATGGCATTTTATATAACGCCATCTACATAATGAAAACATTAAACATTATAACTCGGTTTGTTTAAATTATTTTTCTTCCTTGAAAATATATGCAAGGCAGGTTTAAGTTTTTATTTGAACTTTTATTTCATGGTGTTGCATTTTGTTCTGAATGTAATACATACAGATGCTTTGGAAATTAAAAATAATCATCATAATAAAATTTTCTAGCATGCATTAAAAACACACAATATTATTCTGAGAAAGAATACAGCAGCTTGAAATTTCTCAAAAAATACTTAGAATCAATAATTAACTGTTAAATTTTTCTCAATTTAAGAACAGGAGTTCATGCAAAGAGACATTCAAGTTAATAAGACAGTGAATTTTCATTATTAATCGAAATATAGGAGTTAGTATTTAATATTCATTTTTTTTGTTATTAGTTATTTCTCACCTGTCTTTAATATTACTTCTATCTTCAGCCCGCATTGATCTGTGATAGTTAACAGAAAATAATTAAATCTATCTAAAATAACAGCAAAAAAATTCTCATTATATCTATAACTAATCATTGTAATTTAAGATCTAGTTAAGTCATGCAACAGAATCTTTAAATAGCAAAATATACACATATGAAATCGTAGCAAAAAAAAAAAATGGTTTTTTAAAAATAAAGCTATATTACAAAAAAAAATGGTTTTTTAAGATGTTTTTACTTTATAAACAGCAAGAAAATAAACATCAAAATAAAATTATAAATTAAATTCAATTTATATAACATTTTGATCTAATGATTTTATTTGGCTCATTATAGAATTTCTGACCGTAACTGACCTGTCATGTTATTAAATTTTTATAAGACTATCTATGAATATAGTCTAAGGAATAATACAAATATACTACTATACTATAACATTAATTTTACATAATTAATGCCATATAAATATGATACTATTTGGATAATAACTTGTTTTTCTTCTACAATTCTGATCTAATCATTTAATGATTTTTTTATTTTAAAACAATTTCAAATCGTAATTTTTCATAAAAGTATTCCGGAATTTGTATCAAAACATGAAAGCAAGATATTATTTTATAAGAAATGCATTCTTCCAATGTTAATCATAGTTAAAAAAAAAAAAGAACAAAAAATGAGAAACATTAAAAAAATTAATTTTTAACTTAACAAAAGTTCAACATTTAATAAATGTTTCATCATACATATATGTAAATTATATGTATGCATGCCGGAATCTAATTTGCAGATGGCATAAACTGACAAATACTTTTAGTAGGATCTGTTAAAAATAAGAATATAAAACTATTTAACCATCCATGCTTTTACTTTAAAGTAGTTCTACAAAAACTGTACAGGACAGTTTTGAAAGAAATATTTTATATAGGATAAATTTATTAACAATCTTAATTTCACTTATTCTTTACAACCTGTTTTTGAAAAAGCAGATTCTTTTTTAATTGTTGCTTTTTCAATTAAAACTGATGGAAACTACTTTAAAACTTAAAAGCAAAGCCTCTTAGCAGTAGATTTCTCAAGTAATGTTTTACAACAAATGATTATGTTAGAAACAAATATAAATATTTTATAAAAATAGATCATAGGCAACAGTGAGGATTCAGGGTCATTCTGAATTCCTTTTTAATATGATTTGTATAATTCACATTGTTTTTTAACAAGTAAATACAAAATGAAGTGAAAGTGCGAGACTAAGACTAATGTTTTTGGAAAACATTTTTGACTAATGATAAATTTAGAAAGAAAACTTTTAGAAAATTAAAGGAAGAAATATTTTTTTTGAAAAAAAAAAAAAAAAAAACTTCATTCAGTACAACTTCTATCCAATTATTCTTTAGAATATAGTTGTTATTTGAATATGTATGCAAAAGTAGGGAATAGAGACTGTGGTCTACATGGAACATTAATTTTCCCAGTGGTCTGTCACATTATGCATCATTTTCTTTACAGTCTTCTGATAGATAAATTATTTTTTTTCAGATTAATAGATTTCAGTATAGGATTAGAATACTCAAGTATTACAAATCCTGAAATTTGCCCATGAATTTCAATTATCATATGTGGATATACTTTGCTAGACGGATATTTAGGTTATACTAAATTCTGACCAAATACTTCATAAATTTCTTAGATTATTGAATAATACAAGAATTGCAAAATTTAATAGCCATGAGAATATATCCATGTCTGATAACTTTAAACTACATAAAGAAGCAATTGTTCAAAGTACTCCAAGATGCACTTACCAAATTCTTACAGAGAAGTAATGGTTAAATTAACTTTTATAAACAAACTAATCTTTATATGCTATTTTTGAGGATATTGAAACAATAATCTGTTTATATTTTGAAAGCCAGACAATTCAAAATGAACTGCAGAGCTTATTATTTGATACTGGTCAATCATAATATTTAACAACATATATTTAATGTCAGTTTTAAAACACAAATAAAATCGCATGATAAACAGCATTTATTTTAAATAGAAGTTTCTTGTGCTGCAGGAGAAGATTAATCTGTTTTTAAATAACTTATACTGTTATTTATTATTTCCTAGCTTCACTTTTTTGGGGAGACGTCATGAACCTCTAACCAAGACCTCATCATGCTCACACATGATAATATTAGTTGAAATATAAGATAACACATAATTTTAGATTATGGCAACATTTGGGTTAATGATAAAAGGAAGATTTTTAAGATGTTTTTAAAATGTAAGAGGGTGGGAAAAAAATTTGATTAATTTAATTTTTTTTAAACTGTTAATTCAAGAAAATACCAAAACACATTAATAGAAAAAGAGATGAAATAAGCAAAGGCACAGAAATCAACAATAAAACAAACTGACAAATAGCATGTACAACAATCTTTAGATCATGAAGTGATTATCACTTTCGACTAGTTTATGAGCAGCTAAGAATTCTTAGCATGGCTGGAGTAAATGCATATAGAGTTCCACACAATTTTGAATAGAACATTAAAAGGTGTATTTAGAGATGACCCTAAAATGAGAATTTTCTGTAGAATCTTAGTTTAACTTTTTGCATTTTTAATGCTTACCACTAACAGAAAAAATGTAATGACTTATTTATTTGTACACATTATAGAACAAGTGTTACTGTTTAATTAACAAATAAAAAATGCATACAATTTTCTGTATTTTGTAAAAACTAGTGCTATTTTTCTTGTAATTGGTAGACATTTTTTAAATTTCAGTAGACGAGTTAATTTTTTTCCCCCAGTCTGTAATTGATCTAAAATTTCTATTTTTCAAGGAAACTATGGAGAATTCGTTGAAGCTGGTGTTTGATGATAATGAAACTTTTTATAATCTTTAAAATCTATTTTGCTTTAAGTATGTCAATTGCTCAACCTGCAATGCTTTTGTTTTTACTCTTTTTCAAAATAACAGATTGTAAAAATATATGCATAGAAAAATGTTTCTAGTCATTTTTTTAATTCCATTTTATTGGTAACACTGGTAATTATATCTAAAAACAAAATTAGATTTTATGTACACATGAAAATCATTATTGTAAATTAGCATAGCAGAGGCATAAAAATCTTAGCAATAGAAAGGTATGCATCATTATGCATTTTCTAACTGGTATCAGCACATGCTTAAAATATGATCAGTTCTGCTTATGCACAGAAATATTTGTATAAAAAACATATCAAGAATATTTGAAAGTTGCTAAATTTTACTACTCTGCATATAGCTGGCAAGATAGGCATCACATTATAGGAAAAGTAATACATTAATTAACTTATACAGAAACTTTGGCTGTTCCAAATAAACCCTCAATTTATGTAAAATTTGAACAAGTTGATTTTATCAAAATATTTTAATTTTTGAAAATTATAAACTCAAAATAATTTTCATTATTATAGTAGAAAATGATTAAAAAGATTAAAAACTTACCTTTCTTTCCCAATGCTCACACCTTCCTTCACCTTATCGTCAATTTGTTGTTGGAGACTGCTCCTTTCTTTGTTGAGATCATCTAACAAACTATCCATTTTGGAAATCATTTTATCTACTTTGTTAGATAACCTTAAAGCAGCCTTGGATTCACGAATTTCTTTGTGTCCTGTTTCTTGTACAGCATCTTGAAGCTCTTTAATGTCCTGAAAGTAAGAATTTAAATAGTGAAATAATATACTTTCATAATAAGTGAAAAAAGAAACTTATCAAAATTAATCCAGTTTGTTTCTGAACTTAACAGTATATAATCAAGTTTTATTTTTACATATGATAAAAGCGAGAGCATACTATCATTTAAAAGACAATTTTGTACTTATTTGCAGTCTGACAAACTCACAAGAAATTCATTTATTTATTTTAAAAAAAACACTTAGAAAATTTTAATTTTGTATGTAATAATATTTTTTTAAGAAAGCTACATAAAATAAATTTTCTATCAAACTAATGCATTAAAATCCATAAAAAAATTTCTACAAATGTAATTTCTAATTCTAATCACTTAAAGTTAATTTTATATGTAGTGATTATGTACATTTCTAGGCACACAAATTAAATTTGATGCTGCCACTTTGTAATAAATAGAATTTTTGCAATGGAGAAAAAAATAACAAAATCTCTTGAAACTTTTATCATTTGTTTTTTATTTAATTCATTCTAACTATATTTATGGTAAAATTATTTTTAATTAAAAAGCAGTAAAAAAAATTAAAAATTCTACCTGTTTTGTACTCTGCCATTTCTTCTTTTAAATCTTCAATTTCTTCTTTTTCAATAATAAGTTTGTTCTTTTCTGCAGCAATGTTTTCTAGAGCATTTTCAATTTCATCAAAATCTTCTTTGGAAATTTCATTTTCTTTGGCTTCCACGATTTTTCACCAACAACTATTAAACACAGTTTAAATATACATTTAATTGATATTAATAACAAACATCTATATATTGCTAAATTCTCATTCAGTCAACTTATGTTTGAAAAAGCTACAATTTTAAAAACAATGCCTTTTAATAGTTAAAAGGTATAAGCTATCATCTGTGACTGACTGCAGTAGCTAATATTAATAGCTATTTCAAAAATTTAACATAAAATGACCCTGTACATCAAAAGGAAGCAAAAACTATGTGTACAGACAGCAAAATACAAAACAATTGAACACACATATCTTTTTGTTTCTTTTTACATATTAAAAGCAATCTATCATAATAAAAAGCAAATAAAGAATTTGATGCATTTTAATATATTAATTAAATGAAGCTTTGGTTTCTATAAAAAAATCGAATCAATACTAAACACAAAAGTTACATTGTTGTTTATCATTTTTTTTTATTATTCATACCTAAATATGATTATTTACATATATGTGTTCATCCAAACAGACTTGCATATGTTAATGTTTTATCCAGTAACAGCCACACCTATTCTATTAAAAAAAAACTGATAATTTTATTTATCCAAGTATAATGGTCATATGATGTAAGAAAAGCATTGATAAACTGCATAGCTCAGTGCATATTCTCTCTGAATACCAATAGTCTGATTAGAATTCCTATTTCTCCAAATTTTTTTCTATTTCTTATCACTGCTTCCTTCTGTTCTATTTCTCAGAATGAATAAAGAAAGCAGCAGTAATCATAAAGCAGTTATAATGCTATTCACAAATTTCAATTTTAAACACAATTTTTAATCTAGTACAGATTTAAAAAAAAAAAATTTTTTAGATCCAAGGCTTTGATCATATTATTTCCCAATAGGAAAAATTTATTGACAATTAAAAAATAACTATTCAAACATCAGAATAGGTATAACATATTTAAAATAATATGACAAATTAGTTGTAAATGAATGAGCAAGTGAGATAATATAGCCAGCATATGATTTCAAAAGTACAATTTTTGACCATGCAACTATTAAAAATATTTCATGAATTATTTAAATGAAGAATAATAAAAGAACAAAAAGTTGAACAAAAGTAAAAAAAAAAAATATACAAAATTTAAATTCTGAAAAAATAACAATGTTAGATTTTTAAAAGGTTTAAAACAGTTAGTTAATAATGAAAAGATTTAAAATATTTACAAGGTTCAGCACGATCCTCCAGAATTGCTGCTTTGTCAACAAGAAGTTCTTTCTCAACTTCTTCAAACTCTTCAGTTTTAACCTTTTGCTATATTTTTATTGAAAGTAAAAAATTATGTATCATTAAATAATTTTATCTAATTCAATAATAACATAGTATAATATTTATATTTACTATAAGAATGCAAAAGTTTAAGAATTTATCTTTTTTAAAATTTATTATGCATTTTTAACACATACTTTGGTAAGTTTTGAAATAAGTTTAGTTCGACATAGGTCCTGTTTGGATAGGGAAAACTTTTGTTTAGAATACAAGACATATACATCAAAATCACTACTTAATGGGTGGATGTCAAAAATTTTACAACAAAGCAACACCCTAAACAATTTGTAATGGCATTGTCTGGAGTAACTAAACAATGATGCATTTCCAAAACATCTTGAAGTGAGCTTCTTTGAACAGATTTTTAGTCAATGTCAAATCTAGTGATCCTCAACCAGACTCAATTAGGTAAAAGAGAAAATTAAACATGAAAAATTTTCATCTATGCATGCATTTCATACAATTGCTTTTGAATTTATGTATTACGATACTGAGCAATACTTAAATTCCATTAACAACTCCAGAACTCTATGCCAACAACAAAGATATTTTTTCATGAGAGCAGATTAATAGTTTTCCCTTTTCATTTTAGCATAAATCCAAGGAACAATAAAGCTTAATTAATGTAATGTTTTTAACAAAAAGTATATTCCATATAGATTTAAACCCTTTGCACTCGAACTTTTTTTTTCATTCACCAGCAACTCGAAGCGATTTTAGTGAAAAGATCATATTCACATGTAAGTTTGATATACGCATTAAAAGAAATGCATTGTTTATTTTGTTATTTGCATTATCTCCATAGTGGAGCCCTCGAGCTTGAAGACAAATTTTAAATGGCTCCACTCCAGAGTCCTCGAGTGCAAAAGGGTTAAATGTTGATATTGTTAGATTAATATTGTTATTGCATATCTGCCTATATTTTTAAAAATTTTTTGGGGGAATGAGGGAGGGAGAAAAAAATTAAATCATGCTGAAAATATTAAAAATTTTGGGATTGAATCATATTTTAACAATACTTAGATTTTTATGTAATTTTTGTTGCAGTAAAAATTCTCTATTTCTTAAGAAATAGTCAAAATGGAAAATATTGTTTTAAAGCAATTATCTCTCCAGGAGTGATATGGGGTATTCTAAAGTGATACTTGAGGGTATGTTAAAGAAGTAGACTTATGATAAATTGCGAGAGTATGATTTTTCTGAAAATATAAAAATAGATCATCTTTCAATTGCAGCTTAAGAACAATTTGTTAATAAAAGACAAAGAGCAATTTTATATGCAAACAGAAAGAAAACTGTCTTCATAATTAATGTGAGAAAAATTCTATATCTTACAAAACTAATAGTTAAAAAAAAAAACTTTCAATGTTTAGAAATATAACTTACTTTTAATTCCTCCAATTTTTGTTGTTTCAACTCTTCAGCTTCTTTCTTAATTTCCTCTTCTTGCTTCTTAATAAGTTCCAATTTAGTTTTGTTGTCAACTTTGCCTTCAATTTCCCCAATCTTCAATTTGGTTTCAGTAGCCTTAAAAGCATAGTTTAAGAGAATTTTAATTCAAAAAAATTATTAAAAAAAAAAAAAAAGTATTCAAATCTAATTATGATACGAGGAGTTTAAAACATTAACACTTGCTAGAAATCAATGATAAAGTGATTACATTTCTTGCTCTTGAAGATTTAAAATCTGTAGATTTATCAAATATAAATCTTCCTATTCAAATCATATAAAACTTTTTTGAGATATATAATAAGGATTGATTTCATTATTAACCCCGATTCTAAATCAAAAGCTTAAAGTCTAGAAAAGAAAACAAAATACCAAATTATTTTATGTATGTCAAAGGTTAAAATTAATTTAATAATAAAGACAAGATGATAATCTGACAATCAAAATTTCAAAAAGTTCAATTTTGTTTAATATTTGCATCATATTTTATTCAGTTATACTTTACAAATTTTTTGGCTTTGCTAAAAACTTGATTGAATAAATCAAGATAAAGCAACCAAAGTCAAGTATAAATCTCAAAGTAAAAGTACAGTCAAGTATAAGATATTGAAATTAATTAAAATATTTCTAACCCCTTAATTTAAATTGATCTTTTATTGAATTTTTGAATTGAAAAAAAAATTTTTTTAAACATTTAAAATTTTTTTTTAAATTGAATTTTTACTTTTGAATTGCAGTAAAAAGAAAAAATCTTACAGCTGTTTCTGACAGAGAAGAAAGGGTAACTTTCAGCTGATCAGCAGCTGGCAATTTCTCAGGGAGGTAGAGAGCCCTGGACAGAAGAAGCAGTGAAGGTGGAATGTTTTCCTGTAAACTGAGTTCCAACCATTTCTTTAATTGTGACTTTAACCGTTCCTCAGGAATTCCAAGGGCACGCATTCCCCTGGCCCTGCACGCAGCCTGAATTTCTGTTATTGTCATACTGTCAATTCCTTCCTTCATAATAAGCTGCAATTGCACATAAGATCATATATAAATATTTTTCTACCAACAATGTATATTTTTAATCAATGATAATCATTCAATAAAATTTTAAACTTGGTTAAATCTTGCTATATGTTATGTAACACTATTATAATTAATCTGATTTATCTCAATTTTGATAACAGGATTCTATTTTAATGAAATTTCACTTCACAAAGCAAATATACATTTTTATTTAAGTCAGTGAAAGTTAGATTTTTAATAATTAGCAAGAAAATAGTTTAAAATTAGGGCATTTTATAAGTTGATTTTAAGAATTTTATAATAGGATCACATAAGAAAATAATATTAATATAAATAAGATAAAACATTTAATATAAATAAGATCAAACATTTTTTATATACAACTTTCAGCATAAAAAGTAATGTTTCACAATATTTCTAATAAAAGACAAACTATAAATAATTTTATAACTCACTTTTAAAAATCGTTTACAACACATAAATTAATTGCAAATCTTAAAATACATCTATTAGAATGAAATACTGAATATTCTAATATTTTTTTTTTTTTGCCTTTTAACTTATTATGTTTTCATTATTTTCATATTTCTTTTACTATGTCAACTCATTACTTTCATACTTTATTAGAAGTATTAGATATGAGAACTTTATAGTCCCCCTCTCACCGCAGTAAAAATTTATAAACATATAAAGGAGGAAATTACAAAAGCAGTATTTTCCTTTAAAAATTAAATATAAATGCACTGTCTATTATATTAGGTGCAGATACAAAATAGCTTTAATAATTCTTTTTCAGGCGAATTAAAATCAATAAATTTGACATGAGGACAAAAAATTGATAATAACCAATAAGAAATTCAATTGAAATGAAAATTAAAATGCAGAATAAAAGTGAGTATATAAAGTTAAGAACTAACAAATATGAAAATTAAGAACAAACCCTGTCATCAGCTCTTAAGTTCCTTATTCTGTTACGCAGCTGAAATCTGAGAAAATTATTGGTTCCCAAAGGCTTCAGTTCCAATAGCCTACATAGAGCTATTAGCTGAGCACGGGATAAACTGTCAAGGGTAATTTCATCTTCAAAGAGTTTTGAAAATTTTAGAATTGCCTCATTACTAGCTTCTTCACCAGTTGTTCGAATCTAAGAAGAGAAAATATATATTTTAAGATAATACATGCACAAATTACAGAAAAATAAATTCTCCATATTCTTATTCTATTGCTATTTTTGACATTAAAACTTACCCTTTCAAAGAATTGTGCAAATTCTTTAGCAGTGTGAGAATGTGTTTCTCCTTTTGTTTTTAGTGCCATTTCATCAAGAGTATCTTGTAAAAACTTAGCCATTTCAATTTTCATTCTTAATCCTTTCCTAAATTTTAAATCCTGCAAAATAAATTCAGTAATATTAGTTATATCTTAAGTAGAAATAGATTTGAATATAAATAATAGAAAAGACAAATTTTTTTTTTTATTTAAAAAAAAAAAAGGAGAGAAATAATTAAAAATAGCTTCCAATACAGGGGTCTCAAAGCCAAAAGTGTCATTGTGTCTGTCGACAGTTTTATGTGTACCCCAATAAAAAAAAATAAAGTTTCCAAAATTTTTTATGTAATTAGTAATAAATTATATTTACTACTGTGTCCAAAAATAAGACCAATTTTCAATTTAAAATTCCCGGGGCTTATGGATTTTCAATTTTTTTCTTCTTTTTAGGTTGCTGGCACTGTCCTTGACATCTGTGTGAAATATGACATCCAAATAATCATTAGTGTTTGAGTTATGCTTGGCTTTGTGAGATGCTAAAACTGATTCTGGCGATTTTTTAACTGTCTGAATTAATTGAGCAAATAATTTGGATTAAATTCTGCTTGCGGAAACGTATAGAATGTTGCAGAAGGCATTTAACGAGCATTCCTATATTGGAAAAAACATTTAGAAGTGGTATAAACAGTTCAAAGAAGGCAGAGAACACGTCGAAGACAAAGCGCCCTCTGGTCGGCCATTAACCTCAACCTACGAAGCTCACATACAAAAAATTAAAGGTTTGATTCTTTTAAACAGTCGATTTACAATTAGAGACCTTGCTGATGATGTTGGAATTTCAAAAGGATCGGTCAATTCCATTTTCGGCCTCAAATCTTGATTGGCACTGAAAACACTGAATGCACCAGCTCACGCTGCATTGATTTTTGGACTTTTTCACCAAAAATGAAACCCATATCGTTTCACAACCACCGTATTCACACTGTGCGACTTCTGGCTATTCTCTAAACTCAAAAGACCACTCTGGGGACTTGTTTACAATATGAAAATATGTATCTGGTTGTTTTTGCCTTTACAATTTGATGAGTCTACAGATATGTGAAATATTGCCCAGTTAGCAGTTGTGATGAGAATGGTACTTATTAACTTTACTTTAAAAGAAAACCTACGAAGGGATGGACAACATATTTACAACCTATGCAAAGTAAATATATATCTCTCCACAAACTGGTGTTAACCAAGAATTGATAATATTAATAGATATATTGCTCTCTTCAAAAATAATTTTCAAATTTTATGTTGTACTACTGCAATGTCCACCAAGAATCTTTACCTCTTCCATGTAAAGGAAGAATATTCCTTTTTTGGGCATGTCTTGAAAATAGTTACAAAAATATAAAATATTTATCGAACTGCACCATTTCAAGGCCCTATTAGAAAATCCTGACCTCACTCTGCATCTAAATATGTTTGCTCAATAAAGGTAAAGTTCTTGCAAGATTTATAAATTTAATTAAAGAAATAAAAAATCATCTGAATACCAAAAATTAAAATTTTGCTTAGCCAACAAGATTATCACTGGCTGGTGGAAGTTTTCTCAGACAAAATTGAGTAATCGAAATTAAATTTAGAGCAGAATATAGAAACTCATCATTTAGCAGATAAGACCAATTTGAAAAAGATTTGAGAAATTCTATATCTTTATTGAACAAACATCTCTATGCGGATTGAGAATTTGAGAAATTCGATTTCAGAAATTTAATATCATTGAGGTAATGATCACATTTTCATCAATCTTTTTACTTCCACGTGAAAGCAGTCAAAATAGTTGCGCACAATGCAAAGTTTATTCATAAACTTTTGACTCTCTCGGCTTGAGGGTACATGTCAAAAGTTACAAGGGACAGCCTGGCTCATCTACCTGTTGGAATTGCCAGGGTTTCTTCCATTCGTCAAAACTTTTCCTGCTTCCAACCAGGTATGCAGGTACACATAGAGCTAAGGGTTGCACACTTATTTTAGATCAACTGCTTAAATGCGCTAACTATGGAGGTATCCACACTGCAAATTGACTCAGTTGCCCCCGTATCCCTAAAGCCGGCAACAATTTCGGGTGTAAAAGCGCTCTTAAGCATAAACTTCAAATCCTAATCAAACTCCATTGGTAAACAAACCCAGCATGCAATCAATGTTTAGTAGTCAGCTCATTAATGTAAACAGAGCTTTCTCTGAGGTTTTCGACCACACAATGATTTGAGATGGTGGCTCTATCTTATGTATAAAACTAATCATGATAAAATAAAAGTGCGAAGAAAAGCGGCAATGACAAATAGGAAGCTTGTTCATATAATAATCATAAAATTTAAATACAAATTAGAAACAAGATAAAGAATATATAAAGTTTTTTCTTCCCCATGTGGTTTCCTGGTGGAGGATTTCAACAAACTTTTAAAAACTGGAGCCATTGTGATCATGGCTAATGATTTTAAATTTCTTCACTCCTCTTGGAATTTTGGTAGATCAAATTGATAAGGATATAACTAATCCTCTAAAACCAAAGACGAGTGAAAGTAATCCCTCCCTCTAAAGTTGTTAGAATTAACCATAACTATCCATCGCAGAAATGTTTTCGATTTTGCTTTTTTAAACACATCCCCTTTATTTATAATATCAAGGTGCTCATGAATTTAGATTCCGATCACCTCCCTGTTATTTTGACATCAGCCCTGAAAGTTCCGAATCAATTAAATACTAATTGGGAAAACTTCATGTCATTTCGGCATACGATGAATAATAAATATTTACCAAGCTTTAAGACGATTATCCCCTCAGATGCTGAGGAAAGAATTAATGAACTGAGAGAATTCTACCACATGACAGGAAAATTCTTCCCCTAAATTCAAGCCTCCACCAGACCAGGTTTCCAATAGAAATTAAAATTCCAATCAAACGAAGAAATAAAATATGTTGTCAGTGGCAACGCACGAGAAATTCCAAAATTCTCCACAATTATTATTCTACTTCAAATAATATCAGAAATGCAATTACTATCTATACTCAACAGCATTAACAAAATGGCATAGAGACACCCGAGTTAAATTCACTTTGGAGAAGATGCTCCCATCTACACAAGCAATATCACATATATTCTTTATAAAAATGCATATAATTAATTTATCATTTACAAAAATATCTCAAACTGATTTTTCCAGTAACATTTAACTTTTTTACAAGTTCATAAAATTTTTGCTCAGGACATTTGTGTTCTTCCACCCAAGATGAAAAGATGGTTATAGATTCAACACTTTTACCCTAAACCAATATATTTTTTTATTAATGCAGCTGGCAAACATACCTTAAACTAATATTATAGGGTTATTAAGAATATTTATATCAAATTAAATTATTTTATTATAAAGCATAACAGTTCTAAAATTTCTTTTTGATCCTATTTTGTTATTTAGTGGGTACATGAAATAATACAGTAAATGTGATAGCAATACATTTTTTGATTGTGCGCATGTATTGTAGAAGATAATATGAATGTATTTAGTGAGACGAAAATCATATAATCATATACATACGTTTA
This sequence comes from Caerostris extrusa, assembly GCA_021605095.1. Classification (NCBI taxonomy): domain Eukaryota; kingdom Metazoa; phylum Arthropoda; class Arachnida; order Araneae; family Araneidae; genus Caerostris; species Caerostris extrusa. Next base: position 14,234 of record BPLR01012912.1, on the reverse strand, counting down.
TAAAAAATATTAAATAAAACTTACCCTTTCAGATTTTGTAGTAAAAGTGGATGGTAACATAGCAGGAAAGAGTTTTAAGAATACAGGAAGTAGTAATTCCATGAAAGGAATAATTATAAATATAGAAAAGGGTACTAAACGAAAAAGATCAGATACTGTCCGAATGAGTTGTCGATGTTCTCGTCTTGTTAATTCTTCACCTTTTGCTATTTTAAAAGCTAACCGTGATGAAATTTTTATATCCACAAAGAGAAGTCTGAACCCGTGATAATAATGCAAAATTTCATCCCATACTCTTTTTCCGATAGAACGCTTTGGTGGAGTTGCAACTGCCAATTCAGACTTCATAAAAGTAGTTTCATTTTCGATACCTTCTTTTACTTTTTTTTCTTCTTTTAAAACTTTGACTGTTTCTTCAATTTTAGATGGTTCTTTTGATTTAAAATAAGAAGTTGAATGAAAGTGACGAATCTTTAATGCTGAATACGAATAGTCATAAATATTCCTTGTTGAAGTTGTTGCAGACAAGTAATGAGTGTGTATACATGTTTCAAGTACTAAATTGTTCCTTATCCGGTAAACCAAAGGTGTTGCACAATATGATGGAGAGATGATTTTAAAAATTTTAGGTTTGCAGTACACGTTTAATATTTTGCAAGACATTCTTTCATATCTAAAAATGCAAAGAAAAAATTATTCAATACAAAATTCAATTCAATATATAAATCATAATATAATAAAATCAATAAATATTAAAACTTCATTAATTACCAAATAAATATTTTCTTATTACTTGACCATTATATCTTTTTTTTTTAAATTACATACGTTTGAACATTCGGTATAAAAAATAGAAATGAAATCTTGGAATCAGAAATTAGTTAATTGCACTTTTCTTTATGAAATTTTTTATTTTTTCAAAATTTTGGAGGCTCACCAACTTGAGGTGAGGGCCAATCACTAATTTTTGCATTAGCTTGGTAATAAATAATTCATTAACATAACGACTGATTTACACTAAGGATTATTTTTTATGTTTCTTTTAGTTCTTGGGAATGTTCAGAAAGTGGTTTGAATGTGTTGTTTAGTGAATGTGTTTAGTTTGAATGTGTTTTTAGTTCTGGGAATGTTTGAAAGTGGTAAAAAATTTTTGACTGATGGTCAAAAGCATTTTATTCCAAGACATTATACAAAAGATTAATGAGTGAAATATTAGAAAATTGGATTCCATTGTGCAACAGAATTATTTAACAAGAAAGAAAAAAAAAATTAAAAAATAAAACAACAACAAGGCAGTAAAAAAATTATCACATACAATTCATGTCATTTTAAATGAATACATTAATTGATATAGAACTTCATTTGTATTTATTTAATTCAAATATATATATATTCAGAATTAGAAATGGCACAACATTCTGGGTTTTCTAGCACATAATATTAAAATCTATTATTAGTATTGTGTCTCAGTGTTTTTACATTATTTAATTGTTATTAAAAATGAGTATAATTTACAAAGTAAATTAATGTTACTTCAGTAAATATTTCCTTTACATAAGTTTTATATTTTTTTTCTTTATAAATTATAGATAACAACAGATTAAAAAACACTTATACATCAATATTTATGATAATTTTTAAAGAAAATTATTGGATGACATGCAATAAAAAAATTCATATGTACAGGGGTTTATTTATGTTAAACTAAAACATTTATTAATATTTAAATTTACGAAAAAAATTAGATATACTAGGTTAGCTAAGCTTTACAATATAACATATAACACAGAAAAACAATGAAATTTTGAAACTTACAGGACACCAAAGAGCAAGAAAAAGTGACGAAATAAACCTTTAAAATTTAAGTATGATACACACTTAACACTTCTTCTTTCACACGCCGCCGGTCAATAATAAATTAGTTTTAACAAAATTTCACATTACATTACAAACCGGATCTTAGTATCTATCCTTCAAAAAAAAATATTTTAAAAATCTAAGTTTAATGTAAAATATGAGAAAGAAAGCATACAATTAATTTAATGCGACAATATAAGAATCGTGTTTTTCTCTTTTTTTAACTAATGTAATTAATTTTCAATAAAAAATATTTCTGCTAAAAATTTATCATGTATTAGAAACTTTTCTTTAAGCTTAAAATAATCAAGTACAGAGATTGTTTAAACAATACTTCAATAATGCAAAATTCCAAATGATGTAGAGAAAATGTTTTATAAAAAAACACATTCATAAATGCAAAGATTACATATGTATAAAAATATATACAGATATAAACTAAATCCATTAAAATACATACGATAGTTAGAAAAGGAGAAAAAAAAACTATTAATTAACTAGGATTTTGTAAGTTGTACATCTTCTTTTTGTCATAAAAAATAAATTTTAAGAATAATTCTTAACTATTAGAATTATATTTATGAAAATTAAATTAATTCTGTGGCAATAGATCGAAAATAGTAATATTGTAGATCAGAGAGGCTCAAGACAGTCTGTATGCACTTCCCTACTCTAAAAAATCCGTCCTTTTTTTACGTTCTTCGATAGCGGCAATGAAATTTATAAATGAATTCTTACAAACAGAATTTTAACTGTTTTTTTTCCCCTTTCTAAACCTGATCGGAGCTAAAGGCTGCTTCGCAGCCAAGAAGCTCCACGAAATACAAATCGTCGCCGCCGTTTTAATTTAAATGAAGTGTTTAATAATTGATTTAGAAAAATGGCTCATTAACTGGAAGATAAAACTAAATGTAGACAAGACTGAAGCAGTTCTTTTCACTTGCCAAAAATCCTATAACCCTCTATTATTAAAATATATAATAATTATATCACCTGGTATAAAGAAACTAAGTATTTAAGAATTATTCTTGATAGTAAACTTAACTACAGATCGCATATCTACAACCTTTAGAAATAAATTCGATACTAATTTAGAATTCTCTATCCTTTAATCAATAGAAATTCAGCTTTTTACCTCTTAAATTCTAATATATCTCTCTTACCTTCGTCCAGTATTAGCTTATGTAAGCCCAGTTTTGGGGTTCTGTTGCACGTACAAATTTTGAAATTATTTTGAATCAAAAGTTAAACGAGAGGCTGACAATTTATTTAAACTTACGAAAATAAACATTAATTCTGATGATGGTAATGGCAGTGCCATGGATGTTTATAGTGGTTCGGAATCCACTTTAAGCCGTAGGTCCCCGTCTCATATGATCGTAGAGCGTCAAGGCCCCCAATCAGACTTCTTCTCATTCACATCATTCCCAAACTGTAAACGGATTCTTGTGAATATATGATAGATATTGCCTGTTTTATTTATGAGTTGACAGTTATGAGTTCGCAGAATAATTAAATTAGCGTCTGTGAACTCATGATGCGCGTATCTTGGATAATATAACAGGTTCTATGTTTCACCTTAAGTAACCTCAATGACCATCCCTAGATACTCACAGTTGATTGGTGATAACAGAGCAAACCAGACTCTTAGTTGAAGTTGTTAGCGCTTTTGGTTCAACTTACAGCCACGAATCGCATTTTTTCTCCCTAAAATGAAATTGACCAAACACAAAACACACTCAAGCATAACGGACGTTAAACTGCAATACCAATTACGATGTTCAAATTCCCAAATTGAGATTGATTTGCAAAAGTTAAGTGAAAAAGTAGTAAAACAAATATCGCACTAGTAAAATAAATATTTTTTAATGATTTTATATTTTTTTATTTCATTTATATTTCTATATTTTTATATTTCATATATTTCCTTGTGCGTTTAGTATCCTTATTATTATATTATCTATGTTTACATATAAGAATAATAGTAAACACAAAAACAATAACTCATTATGTTTCAGTTTTTCACTTCAAAAAATGTCTACAGTGTGTATAAATCTAATATGGGGATATATAATTTCATGCGGCCCGTGGAGTTAGGATGCATTTTCAAAGTGGCCCGTAAGATCATTTAAGCTGGCCACCCCTGTTGTGATAGATCTTATACGTGGCAAGGATGGTGCGACTGTCAAACTAAAAACTCACTCGAAGGTTTTAACCAGACCGATCCGCTATCCAGAGAATTTTTCCTTTGTAACTGTCATCTAATGAGGTTTTAGTTCTCTAGGTTCTCTACAGTGGACTAAAATAATTAAAAAAAAAGCTAATTTTTATTGTTATTTTTCAATTCCTTCTATTAGCTCACACTCTCCCTATATATATCTTGTTCAAATTTTCAAAAAGATATTTTTTTTAACTTGTAGTGGATGTCACTTGATGTTAATACAATTTTTTCAAATATTAATTCAGTAATTAAATTTAATTGCACAATTTTAGTTTTTTTTTTAGATTTAAATTGCATATATCTACCAATAGATGGCGCCAGATAAACTTAAAAATGAATGAAAATTATTTATAAAGGACTTTCTGCAATATAGTGAAAAAAAGTAGGAAGTGACTTAATTTTTTTTTTTTTTATTACTTGTTCCTTAAAACTTCATATTAAAAAGAAATAATTTTTGCAAAAGATTTGCTGTTAGAAATGTTTAATCACAATGAATATGTTGATTCTCCATCATTGGCGCAGCGCCTCCATGGTGGGCCAAGGCTGTCTGTCTTTTGATAGATTTCGAGACAGGAAAGTTTCCTTTTTACGAGGTAGGATTGTCCGCCCTACTCCCAACGATGTACAGCCATATTAGACCGGTACGTACAGTTTAATGTGGAATCAGAACCACTACAAATATTCATGGAACTGCTGGGACTAGAACCCGAAACCTGTGTAGGCGAGGAAAGCGAAGTCCTTCGCTTACAACGCCATTAAATTTTTGATGGCTTACTGTCGCTGTGATGTCAGCGAAAATTCATCATTCACATGCAAGACTTCGTTTTCTAGATTGTATTGATGGTATTAATAAAATTTAAAATTTTTATTGTAATCTTACTCATTATTGAAAATTCAATAATTGTATTAATTATCATAACATGAATATTGTCATACCAGCAAGAGAATTTTCTACATCTGTTTTATTTTATTAAACTGAATTATGTTTCTCACATTAACTATCTTAGGGATAAATTCAATATGCATTAGCGTACTGTTGCCACATATTTGTAGAAACTTTACTATGCCCTTGGAAAATAAAAACTCATTTATCTTGCTGACTTGCGTCCAATACTTGCATATACGAGTTCTATTTGGGAGTTACTGCTCCGTCGAGTTTTAAAATCATACGAAGACTTGAAAATAAAATCCTACGTGTGATTACAAATTCGCCCTAGTTTTTCCGAAATGAGGATATCAGACATGCTCTTTCCCTGCCAAGTTTTAAACAATTTATTTATAAAATTGCACAAAAATTTTATAACTCCATTCTAAATATTAATAATTATGTTTTGAATGATCTAAGCAACTATGATTACAACATTTCTGGTCTCAAAAATTGCAAAAGACCTCGCGCTGTTCTGAATAATATTCATTAAAGTTTCGATATCCACCTTTCCGAATTACCCTGCAGTTTCTCCACTCAGTCACAATTCCCCCTTCAATCGTTTTTGTTTGTTTCTATTATTTTTTTTTTTCTTATTATAATTAATTATCTATACACGCATATTTTTTTTTAATTAATAAAAATACAAATATATTTAATTTAAAAAAAATTAATAATTATATATATTAAATTTTTTAAAAATCAATTATTTATCTTAATCTTTTTCTATCTAATCAATGGGCTTTAAGCTTAGAAACTTCTCTCATTCACAAAACAGGAATAGAGGTTGCTAGGCAACCAAGGTTCCCCCGCCAATCTGGCAAATCGTCGTCATTTTATTATTATTATTCAATTCCTTTTATTAGCTCACACTCTCCCTATATATATCTTGTTCAAATTTTCAATCGTTCATAAAAAATACTTTTTTATTCATCCACTCAAGTTCAAATCCTTTTTTTAACTTGTAGTGGATGAATTGTTATACTGTTGGATGTTAATACTGTTGTTAATACTGGATGTTAATACTGTTTTTCAAATATTAATTCAGTAATTAAATTAAATTCATTAATTTTAGTTATTTTTAGATTAAAGTTGCATATATGTACCAATAGATGACTCAGATAAACTTAAAAAAATGAATGAAAATTATTTATAAAGGACTTTCTGCAATAGAGTGAAAAAAAAAAAGTAGGAATTGACATTAAAATTTTTTTTTTTTATATTAATTCTTGTTTTTTTTTCTAACAGCCGTAAGCACATTACTAAAGTAGTGCGAGAATGTTTCCAAAATATGACTTTCTGAAAATAAAATTTCATTTCAGTAATAATTCTCTTCAAGTATTTAATACAAAAACTAATTTTAAATGTTGCATTTTTATTAAATAAAATATTTGTTTAAAATAATAATTTCTTGGATATTATTTGTTTCTTATTTTTTTTATAAAGTTCTTTTAATTTATGTTATAAATGTAATTTAAAAAATTGTAAGCAGATAAAGCTTACTACACATACATAGACAAAAGTAACAAACAAATTTTCTTGATATTCTAAAAGAAAATTTATTACCCTATTTTTAGTTTGAGGGGGGATAATAAATACATTTTCGTGTAGAATGAAATTTTTAAAAAAGGTGAGAATTTAAACTAGCTTCAAGTATTAATAATATTTAGGCAAACATAATGCAGCGCAGTTATATGAAAAAATGTATTAAAATTTACTCTGTAAAAACAGTAATATTATTAAATAAAATATTTGTTTAAAATAATAATTTCTTGGATATTTGTTTCTTGTGTTAATAAATTTTAATTTTCACGTGAACAGAAATTTTTACAATTGTTAACTATTTTTTAATGTAAATGGTGCCATTACAGATGTTCAGCCCCACCAGCACATAAATGTAATGAGGTGTGGTTAAGCTACGGGACTCCTAGGTAAGAACAAGGATGGATGTTCGTCCCAGCAACGAAGGTTGGCAAGCGATGGCTCTAAAACATATATATAAAATATTATTAAACTATATATATTCCATTTTAAATCACTGAAAGTCGTTTTATTCAATGAAAAGGGAGAAAAACACTAACACAATAGAATTGAAATTTAACTATTTCCTAGCATTAATAAAATTTAAAATGTTGATTATAATCTTATTTATTATTGAAAATTCAACAATTGTATAAATAATCATAACATGAAGATTGTCACACCAACAAGAGAATTTTCTACATCTGTTACTATTTTTTTTTCCTAACAGCTTTAAGAACATTATTTAAAGTAGTATAAATGCTCCCAAAATATGAATTTCTCAGATAAAATTTCTTTTCACTAATAATTTATTTAGAATCGATTAAAAATTTAATTGGATTTTCTTTTAAAATTGTTTATTCTTTGTATAAAATTATCTTTATTTTAGCTCTATTAATTTAATGATTATGTAAATGATATCTACTACATATACAATTCCAAATCTTAATATTCCGAAAGAAAATTTATTGTTCTATTCTTGTTAGAGAAGACAGAATTTTTTTTCCTCTAAACAAAGTCTTTACTACCTCTATACCTTTGTTATGAGGTATCTTTATGCTACTTTAAATAATGTGCTTAAAGCTGTTAAAGAAAAAAAAAATAGTAGTAGATGTAGAAAATTCTCTTGCTGCTATGACAATCATTTTTTTTTTTTTTTTTTTTTTTTTTTTTTTTTTTTTTTTTTGTTATTTATCAGGACTGCAATAGACTTTGGCAGACAGCAAAATCTAGACCAGGGGTGGGCAACCCAAATGATTTTGCTGGCCACTTTGAAATGCATCATAACTCCGTGAGCCGCATATAAAATTATATATCTCCATATTAGATTTAGACCCACTATAGCCATTTTTTTTTAATGAAAAATTGAAACAGAATGAGTTATTATTTTTGTGTTTACTTTTATTCTTACATGTAAACATAGATAATATAATAATAATCATACTAAACGCACACTGTAAAGAAATATATAACACTAAAAATAAAATATTGGGGGTTGGCCACACCTGGTCTTAGACCAAGTCCAAAAGCCCGTGTGGTCTCATGGAAGAAGGGAAAGGGAGAGCTTCTTGTGATGGAGTACTCATAGGTAGAAGTCTGACTTGGCTCCGTGACTCTGAAGGAGGGCAGTGCCTTCCGGGAAGACTTTTAGGGGAACTACTCCGCATTGGAGTATCGTACGGGAAAAAAAACCTGAAAGGTTGCCACCATGTAGTCCGACCAAAGAGGCAACATGCTGAGCATCCCAAAAGCCATCGAGTCTTTTCTTTTTTGAAACAATGTCTACAACAAAGCCGCCAGCGGATGAACCTCAGATATAATGGTCACCAGCGGCTCGTGTTGTCACTGAGACATGAGTCGGGTTAAATGTAATCTTCATGTTATGAGGATCAATGCAAATATTGAATTTTGCATAATGAATAAAATTACAATCAACATTTTAAATTTTATTAATACTAACAAGTTAAAACTTCGATTCCATATTATCAAATTTTAATTCATGAGAAAATTAAAAAATTTATTAGCTGTCAAACACAAGATTTGAACATATTTTATTTTATTTAATGATATAAATATTTTTACAGATCATATTTTATTTAATCATATACATGTTGTTGTTGTTCTAATGCAGCTGCAATACAAATACAGTTGATCTTTATATGCCATAAACAAGGGCTGCGCCGTTGTTACTCATTTACCACTACCCAGGAAGATATGCTACGGACGCGAGTAACACTACCCTCACAACTCTCTACAATTATATTAGACAGGGACCTATGGTTTCAAGTGGATTTCCGTATTACTACAAACATCCATGACACCACCGGGACTCGAACCTTGTGGTACATAGCACCAGAGCTCTAGCCACTCGGCCATCAGGCTAGGAACATATACATTCTTTTTTTAAGCGTTTAAACATACTTTTAATTTCATATAAATATTGTGTTTTAAGCATTATTAATACATGAAGCTGGCAAAATTCCTGGTGCCTGATGGCCGAGTGGCTAGCGCTCTGGCACTCAGTACCAGAGGCTTCGGGTTCAAATCCCGAGATGCCATGGATGTTTTTGATGGTTCGGAATCCACTTTAAACCGTAGGTCCTGGTCTATATGATATTAGAGCGTTGCGAGGGCATTGTTACTCCGCGTTCGTTGCTTATTTTTCAAAGAAGCTACCCGCATTCCTCGGGTAGTGCTAAGTGGAGTGACATCGGTGAAACCCTTACTTATGGCATGAAAGATTACGCCTAAGTATTTTTCCAGCTGCATTAGAAAAAAAAAAGTTTAATTTCCATGTTTTTAACCAGAATGTCCATTTTCACAATCTGGCTTAACAAAACTATTTTCGAAAAGGTTGTCTATAGTGATTTCTGTGATTTGAAACTTTCAAAAACTCTTTCTAAGATGCATCTGGTAATAACTTTCACACAGTTTTATAATTTTACAAAACTTTTTTTTTTTTTGTTCTAATGCAGCTGTCAAACACTTCGACAGTTGTCTTGAATGCCTTAAGGCAATCGCTTCACCGACGTTACTCACTTAGCACTATCCAGTAGGTGCGTGTAGCGAAGATAAGCTAAGGACGCGAGTAACAATAGTCCCGCAACGCTCTTCGATCCTGTTAGACCGGAACTTACGGTTTAAAGTGCATTCCGAGCCATTACAAACATCTATGGCATTGCCGGGACTCCAACCCGAAACCTGTGGTACCGAGCACTAGTCACTCGGGCATCAGGCCCCTTGTTCATATAGATAAGAAACTTAATTTTGTTAATTTCATTTAATTAACTTAATTATTTGCATTTTTTTAAACTTTTTTACTTGTTAATGTAATTCATGGCTGTGACAGAGAGTTAATTTAATTCATAGCCGTTACTTATAGATAAGTAAGTTTCCTTTGCTTCCAAAGGTCAAGAAAGTTTTACTTCAAGGCTTCCGGTGGAAATTTGGCTATTGTATTTGGATGTGGGAGAATAAAATCACCTGATCTTCGAACAAATTAAAAAGCAGCAGGAGATATTAAAGGAAATAATGGAGAAAAAATAAAGTGTTTAGTATATAATGATACTTTTCCCTTTAGGTCAAATAAATCCATTTGTTCAAGTAGAAAATCATTGGCATATTCATTGCAAATTTTACCTTTTAGATCAGCAAAGTAATGATTTAACAACTTCAAATGAATGATTAATATTTTCGAATTTGTTATTGATAATGTTTCAATATAAAATATTACAACGTATTATATAAATTTAGTAAAATATTAGTTTTAAATAGAAAGTTTAATTTTTTTGACATATAACAGTTTGATTTAAAATGAAGAGTAATTTGTCTTCTTTTTTAAAGTACACCAAAAATGAACTACATGCGAAATTTGACAAACAAGAAATTAGTTCAACCGTAGCATAAAAAAAAAAAAAAAAAAAAATGTCTTATCGAAAATGGGAATTCTTTTGTTTATAGTAGATGAAGTAGAACATAAGGACAATCGAAAAAAAAAAAAAAAAGAGGATCTAGTATTATCTACTAATTCATTGTCTTATCGAAGATTTTTTTTTTTTTTTGTTTATAGTAGATGATGAATAACATAAGAGACAACCGAAAAATATAATGGGGATAGCTCCATCGTATAAAGATCTTGACAATTTTACAGAAATTTTTATCCCAATTTTCATAATCAATAACTGAAGAATCCCATGTGATAACCTCAGGCTTAAAATTCCTTTCGCATACCTGTATGATAGCAAAATTGCATAATAAAACAGATATAAAATTTATGCTTCCTTTTAATTTATATTAATTCATAAGCATTTTTAAAAGCAACATGTAAAGCCTTTATAAATTATATTATTATTACTGTTGTTTAACAAATTTTACTTGATACTTTTTCAATATATAATTGTAAACAAATAATATAATTATTATTTTTATCAAAATTTTCTATTTCTGATTTAGAATGCTTAGAAATCATTATTATTTAAAAAATATCTTGGAATAAGTTTCAATTTTGATTGTAATAATTATTGTTACAAAATAATTTACAATTTTATAAGTATATAGTAAAATTGTAAAATAAAAAATCTTCTAGAGGAAAAAAAAAAAAAAAAAAGTGGTTATTTGTCTGTAATCAAAAATTAGCCATATTCCTTGTTATCAAAAAATACATATTTTCAATATCAGTTAGTAAAAAGATATTCATATTTCTTAAAATTAAAAAGCAATATTTTAAATATATTCTTTAAATATGATTAATATGGTGATTATAAAATTTTGAATAAAATAAAAACATGAAGTTAGCAAGAATTAAACACATAATTTCAATATAGTTTAATACCAAACGATTTGCGATTTTTACAACGAAGATTTGCCAGATTTGCAGTGATGTTATAAATATTGAATAAAAATGACTAAAAAGATTAAATATTATGATGATATTTTGGTTATTGGGTAAACCAATCTTTTTTGTTATCAAATTTAAAATTATTAAACATATTTTTGAAAATAAAACTTAACCAAATCTTTCGAGATACCATCTGTGTCTTCATTCAAGACTTGCCTGAATTATAGTTAAAAAATTATTTATTTTTCAAATGAAAAATAAAATTAAAAATAGTTCTCCTTAAAAAAATTATTATTTTCAAAGATTTGAATTTTTATAAGAACAGTGATAGAAAAGATGAGAAAAATACATTTTTTATTCCATTAGCATTAATCTTCCATGTTAAAATGTTTTCCATGTTAAGTTAAAATGACTCTAAAATAATTTTATACTACCATCTCGAAAGAATTTAATTTCTTAACTGTTGAGACCTTATATTCTGTATTTTTATGTTGACTAATAAACACACCTGAAATACTCAATGGAGATATCCAAAAGATTATTAATTTGAAGTATCAAAAATATTTATGGTATGAATAATTTTTTAATTTAGTGTGTTAACAAACACTAAATTAAATTGCAAAAATAATATATAAGCTAAAGTTATTACGTATGAACAGTTATAGTTAATTTCAAGCTAATTTTTTTTATACAAAAAGGCAACTTTATTTAAACAATTAACTAGCATGTAATTCAAGAGTTCTCAAGCAGTGAGTCACAAAAGGAGATAGAACATGTTTTCTACAGAAAACTCAAAGCAAGTTTAAAAAATTAAAAAGAAAGTATAAAATTTTTTTATATAAGACAGTTTTAATTATTATGAAATATAAAATCAATAAAAAGTATTCCTTTTTATAACGGCGAAAAGAAATATCAGTTAGAAAATATATTGAAACATTAACAATAACAAATTCCGAAAGTATTAATCGTTCAATGACGTTGTTAAATCATTACTTTACTGATCTAAAAGGTAAAATTTGTAATGAATATGCTTTGTTGAATTGCAAAACATTATATACCTGTTTTTTTTTTTTTTTCATTTAGAAATTCTCAATTTTAAAGCATTTGAGACTTCTTTCACGATACATTTATTTAAGAATGGTAGTATAACTGTTTCAGAAGTTTCATTGAAAAGAAACATTTATAAAGTACATTGATGCTGTTTCATCCAGTTTTGAAAAGAAATTTTATTTCTTAAACCATTCTTTTTAAATTCAAAGAATTTGATCTTTAAATATTATAATTTTGAAACAATTATAAAATTTTTGTTATAGTTTATCCTCTTCAAGACATATACTACTTAAATTTATGCTAACAAGACATTGCTATTTTAATAAGGCATATACAGTTTTATTTACTCTGATATTCTGAATATTTTATGTAGAAAAATGCCTTTATTTATACAATAATAAAAAATAAATTAATAATAATAGTCAATATTAATAAAGTGTTTTATTTAATATAGAATAAATAGCGAACAAAATAAAATGCAAATGATAATGGCGTTTGCCATTCTTATGATTTGAAGGAATCAACGTAATCATGTAAATGACTGCTATTTTTGAATGACCCAACCATTTTGTGAAGTTATCACAAGGTGAAAAAGTCAAAAAGTCGAAGTCCCGATTATATCGTCTGGCTATGTGACCAATTTCCCATCGGGAAGAATTTCACACTGAAGCCCTAAATGACTTTTTTTTTTTTAAACTTTGTTAGAGATCTAGAGCTGTCGAAAATCATGGTATGGTTTGTACTTACTCAAGCATGCTATTTATGCACTATTAACACACAAGTTATTTACATAGAGCTTTTAAAGAATGGAATTTACCGTCAGATAAATATCAGAGTGATTCTTCGCTTTTAGAATCGTCATCTAATCATCTAATTCGTCATCTATACAGGGAAAAACAGTACGTCAATGACTTAATGACGGCTCTTTAAAATATGAATATAAACCCTTTACAATTTCAGCTATTCATAGATCTCGTCCAAAATAACTCCTCAAGACAGTAATACTGTATAATGAAAATAAAGTTCCATCCATTCTCATCCATGCTATTATGTGATTATAAAACTACGTTATTTACATCGACGGGCATAGAAAATGGAATTTACCACTGAAAATGAGAGATGATTTCATTTCTCAATCGTCATCTGTAATTTCTGCCCTTATTTATATACAGGAAAAAAAACCAAGTTTTCTGTTCTGAAGTCAATTAATTAGTGATGGCTTTTAAAAAATAGAATATAGAAACCTTTACAGTGGCAGCTATTCATAGATTCATCCAAAATAATTCTCAAGACAGTATTGCTGTTTAATGAAAACAAAATTCCATCCATTCCAGTCGGGCACCCCCATATGAAAGAAATTATTAAAATTTGAAGTATTTGTTAAACTGCCTTCAATACAAGTACAGCTGACAGAATTGTTGTTATTAGCTCTTATGGGGCTTCAATTAGGGGCATACGAAGTACAGCTGTTTTTTATGTGAATGGGACAAAAAAGAGTCAAAAGTTTGCATTTTTTTAACTTTGCTAATTGGCGTGTTCTACTTCAACGTCAGATTTTTGTCCCTCAGTTGCATCTCTTTTAGATGTACTCCACGAATTAATGTTATAAGTTATGTGTCACGTGACTAAAAAGTTTCCAGAAGTGTGAAGTAAGATTTCTTTTCAAAAAATCTTTATTATCTTTTCTCCAACCAAATTTTATGCGCAAGAGTTATAGCAGGACTTTTTTTATTATTTATATTGTTTTTTTTTGTTTTGTTATTCATTGTTTTTTTAATTGTTTAAACAAACAATGGTCTACTAAAAACATTTGGACATAGAAC